>JBBPNO010000155.1:0-46369 GCA_038090915.1 Boletus eberwhitei
AGACAGGCTCCCCGTTGTAACAGAGATAGATGAATTAGAAGTTGGGCGCCTCCTCATCCCGCCCACACGAGAGAAGTTGAAGTTCATAGGTACCAATGAGAGGGGGTAAAAGAGAATGATGGGAGAAGAATAAGGGTATGGGCTTTATGTATCCCATGGGTGCTGTGGACGCGGTGCAAAACGGTGATCCTTGCTGCGACCACATTACAGCCTAGACATGAGGCATGCAAACATACCATCATGGTGTACATCCTGTGAGAATCTATGGTGCTGATGAGGCACCAGAGATACCAGACGGGCCTCCGAACTTCGGAGATTAAGGAAGCTTGTCTCTGGGTAGTGGGCACTGCTGTTGTTCATCGCGATTTCGGTAGCCCGCTGGATTCAATAGCATAGTAAAACGAGGTACTACTACCTTCTTTGTGGGCGCAGATCCCCATCACTGAAACGGCGAGGCACACCACACGAGCTAAGTATATCCACATAAAAGTAGCATGTCCAGATACTCACGAATGCTCAGTGTGACCTTCTCCTCTCAGATCTACTAGTACAGGTAGTACAAGCATCCAAAGCTGACAGGCAAGTGTCAACTTCACTTTAAACATTAGCTTCAAATGCTCAGCACGGATTCTGTACCACACAATGCTTACCTGACAGCTGTATGACACGGCTGTGGTTACGAGAAATGCTCAGGAGTTGTTGTGACGGCCACACAACTTGAAATTAGAAAAGATGGGAATCGGACCCACACCTTGAGGCTGCTACCCTTCTCGGCTTCGGATTCCGAATCGCAATAAAATTGGCTCCTCCTGTCCAGGCAAGTTTCGACTTCACTCTAAACCCATGGTAGCTTCGAATGTTCAACGTTCAACACGGATGCTGTACCACACAATGCTTACATGACAACTGTATGGCAAGGTTGTTTTTTTTACGAGAGACCCTACGATTCGAACATGCTGAGCGTTGAACGCCATGACAATGCGAACCCGATCGCACAGCTTGAGATTGGAAGCGGTGGGACTGTGCTATCTATGATAGGGTGCAAGCACTTCGGATGGCATCCGAAGCACCATGTCCCAACTTGAAGAAGTCAACAGTAACAAACTCTTGACACCGCCTACCCTGACAATCTGTACAAGCTGCAGCTATTCGACGCTGGTGGAGTCCCAGAGGTCCAGTCCCGGACAGTCCCATTCAGGCTGGACGGCGGTGTAGGAAACTTCTACGTCAATCGTCTGTTCTCCTGGGTTGGGTATCCAGGATATAAACATACGTCCCTCAGCGCATTGGCATGGTGAGTCATTCCTTCTCAGTAAGTAGAGGAACGAATGCCAACTCTCCTCATGATCAGCCGAGCGGGTCCCGATAACTTACCAATGATGGTGTCTTCCATCCACGGCCACATGATGATACTCGAAATATCCCCAACCGTCCACTAGCATGACTGAGTTTCAGAACCTGAGTCATCCCGTCACCATGTCCGAGCCCGTCATCGTCAACGAAATCTTCGTCGGCGGGATACTCGTCGAGGTGCACAGCCATCGCGACAGTGCCAACTCCAACTTACCCGTGCATGCCTTGTTCCTGCTGCACGGTCGTACACAGTCCACAGACAGCGTAGTACGCATTGCGAAATCGATCCTCGAAATCGACTATAGGCCAGGTACCCACAGGAAGAGGGATTTGGTCATTATCGCGTATGCAAGTACCTCACGATGAAGCGGCCGTAGGCTGGGCATCGCTGACTCGTAGGGGATTAGGATCATCGTAACCATGGAAAACGTCTCGTAGACCCCCTGCGCAACGAGGGTTGGCACAAAGACCCCGCTAGGAACAATCCTCAACACGCGTCAGTAGTGTGGCACTAACCGATCACTGTACTGAGTTTCACTGACAAGCGCGATTTTAGCGTGGACATGTACACCATACAGAGTATGTAGACCCAGTCCCTCTTGATCCGATATCGCCCTCATGCTGACTTGGCACTGGTCAGCTGGCACAGTACACGACCTCACTTTCTTGATCGACCATGTCCCTGCGTATATATACCCCCAAGTCGAGCGGAACATCGTCGAATGGGGAGTAGCGGGCATCAGTCTCGGAGGTCATTCAACCTGGATCGCACTTACTCGTGGTACGTAGCCGAAATTCGGTCCTTTGGATTCGAGCTGCTATCTTACGGATTACCACGCATTTGATCAGAACCTCGGATTCAGCTCGCCATTCCTATCATCGGATGCCCAGATTATACCAAACTCATATCCCAGCGCGCTCAGTTTCATGGAATCCCCCTTGAAGCACCGCACTATCCACTCCACTTGAAAGCTTATGTGGACGCATACGATCCAGCCAGCTTTGCGTTCCGGGAAAAAGACGTTACCAACCCTTTCTTGGGTAAGAGGATTCTTGTGTTATCGGGCGCCGAGGACAAATTGGTGCCTTGGACTGCAAGTCAAGAGTTCGTCGAGGGGCTAGAAGTCGGTGGTGGTGTGAAGAAGGTAGTGCTGGAGGAGAATGTTGGGCATGAATGTACCCCTGCCATGATTCGGGAAGCGGCGCTCTTCGTGAGAGATTGGTTGGCTGAGTGATCAATTGGGGATGTTGTATGACTAGCGATGTGGAGTGTATATACAAATGTAGGTCTAGGTGCTCGTATGGATGTGATAATCTGGTATGAATTATGTGAGGCGTGATATAGTCCCTGAAAATCCCGATTCTTTTGCGCTTACCCATATCTTTGGTTAAGGCTGTCATACACGACGAACACGATGCCACTACAAGGAATCGCTCTGGCTACGGTCATGCCACAGCCCGCATATAGCCCTCTCCACCCTTGGACCTTGTACATCGCCCTTGCCGTTTCCCAGAATCCCCCTACCTTGGTCGTCCGACGTGCCGAATGGGTAAACACATCTGGGGGGCGGAGTTCTTCTGCGGTCTGAATTGCAGACTTGACGGTATCCGCAGGGTAGAGTGAGAGCACACATACCCCGCCGGCTAATGCGCCGGAGAGGGCGGATTCCCAGGGTAAAAGTTCGGTAGATTGATCACGGGGTATAAAACTCCCGAATAGAGACGGTTGGTATTGGGTGCGCCTAGCACGAAGCAGTGACGCAGAGAATTCTTTCGAAGCAAACCATGCAGCTGTCCCCCCTGTCTCACGAATCATGGTGCCGACATGGCCAATCCAGAGGCCTTTCAAACCTGAAGTGCGTATGATGCTTGTGAAAATTGCTATTGGACCCGGTAATTTCCGTGTGAGAGGTCTGTGTTTATGTGGAGTAGAAGCGCGGGAGATATGATTGATGAGGGTGGTTGCTGGAACGAAAGAAGGGGGTATCGTTTTGAAGTTGGGGATCCTCGGGGGGACTGCAAGCATTTGGACTTGCATCTTACACTTGACCAGTTCTATTGGGGTCCTAAAGACACGTATAAGTCATTATTCGATTGAGTAATGGAACCACGGACACGATGAAGCTGGCGAGAAAGCCTGCGCCAGCGGCTGCAAGACCAAGTTCGGGAAGGGCAAGCTGACGAGAGGAGGAGCTTGAGGTGGACCAGTAGATAAAGTTTTGGAGTTGACTGTAGGCTACGAAGAGAGTAGCAGTTTCTGCCATGGCGCCAAACATGGGAACTGGGAGACCCTGTATGGGTACGAAGCTTGATACAGGAGTAGATAATGGCGGTGGAGGGACTTACGCGATACAGTCCCCGAATACCCTCACCTCGCCATGTCTGTACGAGACAGTCGAGGGGGCCACCAAAGCGTGGAGAGTTGTCAAGGACCTGTGACTGTAGACGGACCTTTGCTAGATCAAATGGGTATTCAAAGACTTCCGCGACCATGCCAGCGATCTATGTAAAAATGAGATGAGGTCTGATGTGGGTCGTACAGCTTACACTCCCAAATGCGATATCTTTGACCGCACGCATAGATAAGGAAGTGCCGGTATTCTCGGACGAGCGGAAATCGGTGGAGATACCATGACGGGAATCCATTTGAGCGTATCCACCGTAAAAGCTCTCTACAACACGTCCAAGTACCACGTGATACCATTCAGCGTTGCCACTTACCAAAAATGGTCGAGTGACGTCATGTACCTTACACTGACATCCAAAAACGGTCAAAAATCGATTGGTGCATTTTGGAACAGAAATCCCGGTATATAACGGACGCAGGCGGGTTACAATAGCCGCTGTCGTCTCTCTCTCCTTCTTCATCCTTGCACTCCCCACATCGTCCCCAACATGCCTCAGGGTACTATGAGAGCACTGTGGTACACAAAGGTCACCTCATTCATTGCCCGATTTGCGCACCTCTGATTTGTGGTTGCTATCCAGCCTCAACATTTCGAGGTTAGGCAGGTCCCAATACCCCATGTCGGCGATGATGACGTTCTTCTCAAAGGTGATTTCTTCCACTCGCGTTCAACCAGTAATATCGGAGCGCTGATTTTGTTCTGCAGTGACGTGCTGTGGTTCGTCGCAAACCCGCTGAACCATTGTGCAACGCTGACCGATAAGCTCGCTGTTCTATTTAATAGGTGTATGCGGCACTGACGCACACATCCACGACGGCGAGTTCATCTCCAAGTTCCCGGTAAGGTTGCCTCTTCGGATCAATGGCGTTAATCAAATCTCTTATCGCAATGATAGCTGATCCCGGGCCATGAAGCCATCGGTACGGTCGTGGAAATGGGTAAAAACGTCACGGGCTTCGAGATAGGCGATCGATGCGTTGCTGACGTAGGCATTACTGTGAGTGGGCCCCTTTGCACTCAAGATTGAAAATGAGGGTACTAACTTGTTCGGACCGATGGCGCAGTGTGAAAATTGCTTCTATTGTCGACGTGGGCAGTCCCTCTTGTGTGAGAACTTCAACGCGCGGGGCGTCACATTGGATGGTGGATTCGCCGATTACATTGTATAGTAAGCTTATCCCTTATCGTGGTGTTGGTCATGGGATAATGACTCGAGGTTCAGTCAGCAAAAGAAGCTTTACAAGATCAAGAACCTCACTGATGAAGAGGCAACTCTCTTAGAGCCTGCCGCTTGCGCTATCCATGGCCTCGATAAGCTCAACCCGCCTGTCGGTGTCGAGGTCCTCCTTCTAGGCGCTGGTCCTACGGGCCTCATACTGGCCCAGCTCCTAAAGCTCAATGGCGCCGCAAGAGTCGTCATTGCGGCCAACAAGGGTATCAAGATGGACATTGCCAAGCAACTCGAGGCCGCTGACGAGTACATTGAACTCGACCGCCAGAACCCAGAGTCCCAATGGGCAAAGCTTAAAGCGGACAATCCGTATGGATTCGATATCGTTGTGGAGGCTACAGGAGTGGAGAAACTCGCGAATGAATCCATCAACTATGTGCGCAGGGGAGGAACGCTAATGATATACGGCGTCTACGAGAACAAGGCGCTTGTGCACTGGCCACCGTCCAAGATCTTTGGTGACGAGATCAACGTGGGTTAAATTAGTCAGCGAAAAAGCTTCCTCCTCACCCTTGCCATCGTAGATTATCGGATCTTTCTCGCAAACGTATTGCTTCCCTCGGGCTGTTGCCTACCTTGACAGCGGAAAAGTCAAGGTGAAGGGAATGGTTACGGACGTCTTTAAGTTGGAGGAGTATCAGGAAGCGCTGAACAAGATGAGCAGTCGAGGGGCGTTGAAGATTGCTATTAAACCCTAGGCGGCAGCTGGGCAGGGATCACAGCGACTTTTGTCGTATCCTTATTGTATAAATAGCGAAAGAAATGTATATGTAGGAAGATTGTCATGTCGAATTGATCCACAAGCAAGCGAATGAGAATTGTACAAGCTGACTAGCCGCATTTCGAGAAGAGAAAGTACCTCAACTGTGCCGGGCGGGTTGTGTTGGCTCAGTTAGGCACTGTTCGCGGGATGACACAACTCGAATGGACCACCTTGGCAGCAGCCCGTGGTGGTGGCCATGGCCCCGATGGTTCCACCTCAGTTCAACAACAATCCTGCGTAGCTCGCTGCACATCGACGGGCTTGTCCTTATCGCGAATCGAGCGTACCAGATGGCTGTTGCGCAAAGGCGGGTGAAAAAAAGGAGAGCAGCTCGAATGTCAGGTTTGGGAGGGGTTGGTCCATGTCGGATGGAGTGGATATGGTGACCCCCTTTGGGCCGTTCTCCTCTCGTTCGCAATCGTGGGCGATAGTGTTCCCAACAGTGCTGTGAGCGCATATGGGGGTAGCTCAAGACCGCGCGCTTGGACGGGTGTTACGTTTCCATCGACTCATCCTCAAGACAGTCGACGGGAACGGCGTCCGAGAAAAGTGGCGCACGACCCGGGAGTCGAGCGGCATCACTGTCGAGCTGGAAGAATAGCCAGTAACGTCTTATCTCCGCCCAACGCAGCTCACGCTTCCTCGTCTCTGCATCCTGATTCTCCTGGATCGACGCTGCACTCGCAACGGCACTCACCACAGTCAAATCGTATTAATAGTCATTTGGCCTTAAACTCTTGCAGGATTATTTTACACCCCCCTTTTTCATGTCCTCGTTCATTTGTCTTGCTTGCTCTTATTTTCTCATCTTTTTGTTGCTTCGTCGACTCGCATCATGACCATGGCGCATTTCTAGGATCATTTTCGGACACTCGCTCATTTGGCCCGATCAGGATCAAGTCGTAAGATCTCGTTCGTTCTCTCGCATTACATATCCTCGAGAGTATGTAGTGCAATGTAGGTATATATCTGATTCCGATCGAAAGCCGTAGCCCGATTGTTCCCGATGCTGATCCACTGTAAGTCTCACAATGTAGGTGAACGGAAAGCAACACGCACTGTGGGCTGGACCCCCGCGCCAGAGGGTTGGGATCCATTGGTCTCTTGTGGCGTCTGATGAGATGTGAGCTGACGTGACGAGGACCACCATCGGGAGGAAGAAAACGCACTGTGTCTGCTTCCCTAGTATCCACAACACCTTGTCCTTCAGTACAAGGAGCATCTCTGTTCGGATCTTCGGGAATAGTAGTCTTGCTGCGTGATTTCTTCTGTGGCGTCTGATGAGTCTTTGAATCCAAACTCGAGGCAAAACAAACCTTTGGTCTTCCCACTGACCTTGCGGCCGATCGCGGGAATAACATGTTAGCACACTACTTCAAATCATCTATCAAGGAATAGTATTCACCGTCTTAGGTCGACCTGCAGCCATCCTCGAAGGCCCCTCGTGCCTGTCAGCCACTCTCGTTAGGGAGTGGGAAGGAGACCGGCGATCGGCCGGCTCGCGCGACTTTCCGGAACGTCGATCTGGCTTATGCGAAGCTGGGCCTTTCTTACCCATCCCTTTGTAGCCACCTTTTGAACATGGAATGGCCCTTGGGTGGCTCGACAGTGTCGAGAATTTCTTCTGGACGTGTCTTTGAAGTGGACGGCACGGGTAGGGCATCCAACTGCGATATAGAATGGGATGGGTCTGGTGGCGGCGGTTCGTCCTCGCGAGAATCGGGAGCAGAGGCCAATGACTCCGGGAGCGTCAATGCGGAAGCAAGAGAAGAAATTTAGAAGCTATCACCAACCTCGTCATAATTAAATTCGGGAGCAGGTGTACTCGACGGCATCTCCACCTATGCTCTGCTCGTCCGAGAAGTCGATGTCGAGTTGTGCGTGAGTATGTGAGTCCCTGTCATGTGGGTGGGGAGGAGAAGAGAGGTCGGGGGTTGGGCTAGAGGTTGCCCCGCTACTGATGTGATGGGGTTGGTGCAAATGAGACAGCGCCTGCAGTGGACGTTGAGGGGTCTTGCACGCTCGAAGAAGAGTGGATGACAGGTGTGAGGTGGAATGTTACGAGCGATGCCAGAGCTGTGGACGGACCTGCAAAGAATGCGCCTGGATGCGCCGTCGGGTTTCGATTGTGCCGCGTTAAGGCCTGGACTAGTACACAAAGCTGTACGTGTCGCATGCGTATACTCGCGAAATCCGATTCAAAGATGTCATCCCCCTCAAGCTAGCGGGAATGTGGCGGGAAAGCTTCAAGCAGAAAGAGATACGACGAAAGCAAGCTGCGTTCCGAATGAGATCGCCCTGGGCCAAAAGGCAATCAGTATGGAAAGCTGGACGAAGCTTCGCGCCCAAAATTCTATACTAAACTAGGGGTCGTTGACGACGAAGGCCTTGGTCGTCTAAGCGGGAAAGGAATAACAGGCATGAACAATAAGTACTTGCTGTCCTCGGTGCCGATGAGCGCTGGTAGAAACGCAAGCCAACACGAACCCGAAGGAGCTGACCCGAGAGTCTGAGACGAGTCGTAGACACGTGATCCTTTTCATTTTCAACTTTGACTACGACATCGTGATGGAACAACACGCGCTAGCAGTCCTCGAACTGGACGATCTATGGAACTGGCGTGATACGAAACGGATCCAAGCATCAGGAAAACAAGGTGGCAAATTTCAGGTCGCCACGCCTAAACTTCTGTACTTCCTGATTGTGGAATCGCAAAAGTTCGGCGGCGAGGTGCTGGATCATTTCTGGAAACAACTCGGGTCCTGCGATGTAACACTGAAGGCGAATAGTAAGTCAAAGACTTTAATCACTCGGTCGTACATGGCTCACTTTCGTTTGTCGCAGTCGAAAGTCTGAAGGAGGAGAGTTTCGTGTCGGCGCGGAAGTCTTTCGAGGTGTTGTTTCGGGGATTAGATCCCGAAAATGTCAACTTCGAGCCTGTGTTAGGCATGGCAGATGAGTTCTTCACTCATCTTGGTGTTGTATGTGAGCAACACTGCCCGGTCATTTTCAAACATTTGATGATCATTAATCCGGCAGTTATGAACCAGGGAGGGCGAAAGTCCGGGACAAGTACTGCGTTTTCCGTCAGTGAAATCGTCAACGACGAGACGGACAAGCTCCTTGAGCAAGCCAAGAAAGAAAAGGATTTTGGACAACGAAAGCAAGAGTATTTAAAGGCATTGGTGTGCAAATATTCATCTTGGAGCCATACCATCATTTTTATCGCTGTACCGAGCAGTCGTTTAAACGTGATGGGGAATTTTGTCTGTTGACTGGCAGCAAATTCGCGCCTTTCAGGACACGTGGAACTCTTCCTACTCTTGCGCACATCATTCCAAATTCTGTGCACGGAAAGGTTAGCATTGAACTATTGCAGTTGCCCCTCATTTCCTCATAACTTTCACTTAGCCAGACACTTTGAAGTGTATAGCCATGTTTGCTGGTGCTGCTGCCAGAGATGTCATCCTGAACCATCTGAATAGCATTGGCAATGTTATGAATATGGAGCATGGTGCTCATGCTTATTATGATACATTGTGCTGGGGAATTGAAGCAAAGGAAGAGGAAGGAAAGGTGTGATTTTATTGATACCTCCTCTTCATTACTAATCCATTGATTAGGTCAAATATTTCTTTCGAATAGTTCCCACTGATCTCGATGCCCCGGGATTCATTACTTTGAAGGAGGGTGATGAAATTCAGTTTGGAAAAGGACCCAAAGGCAATCAGCTTGACAATGGTCCCATCCCAATTCTTTGTAACCTTCAGCTGGCTGTTGCTTGGGTTATGAGGATGAGTGGTGCTGCTGATGTAGTCATGGAGTGGAAGGACCAAGCAGATGATGATGGGTGCTATCATCTCTTCATTGCCTCTGAAGAGTACTGTGATATGTTGGATGCTAAACTCCTTCTTTCTGGGAGAGCTGTGGTTGCATAGTTCTCTCCTCTGAATCAGAAATTCAGATGGGTGTCAAGACCTGACAGATTCATGATCCAATGTCCCCTCAGGTCCAGCAATTTTTCTATATGAACAAATTCATCCTACACCACTGTATGCATCCCCAAATCCCAACATGAAGGCATCACACATCACCTCACCTCAGTCCCCATCCCAAAGAAAAAACACACACAATGCACCTTTTCAATCAAACTCTGTGTGATTGGATGAAACACCTCCCGGTGCGCCTTGTACGTCCTAACTGCCAACCCCCGATCAACGCCCCCTACCGCCCGAAACACAGGTCTGCAAAACTTCATCCGGCCTTTGACTACGCCCGTCCCGTCCGCGCCGACGACCCACTGGGCAGCGTCGGGCGCGTACGCACGCGCAGTGCTCGACGTGGCGTCTCGCAGCGTCACTTGGTAGAACCGCAAACGGAGCTCGACATTGGGCGTGTGTACGAGCGCGTATACTGAGCCGAGGTGGTCGATGTGTGCGTGTGGGAGGGGTGGGATCAAGTCTGATTGAAGGCGTTCGAGGAAGACGACTGACAAAGGGAAGGGCGGAGCGGACACGTCAACATGAAGGGAAAAAAAGGAAGAAAGAACGCACTGATCTGGTTCGTATCCATACTTGCCACGTCCCCGGGTCTGAAATCCAACTCGGATACGTCTGTCGAGCGGGACTTGTCCCATCGCGTACGACGTGAACGCGAGCGTCATGTCATACTCGACCGGGACGGAGTGTCAGACCCTCGCCAAATAGCCATTCCTGTCATACATTCATCGCTAGGTCTTCACATCGATGAAACAACTCACGTTCCATAGAACCCCCTCGAGCGCCTTGCTCACCACCTCGTTCTCCCTAAAATACCCCACCAAATCGTCCTTCCTCGTCCAACTCGCCCAACGCCCTCTCTGTCCCACCCCACACCGACCGACCGACGCGAACGACCTGTTCAGTACACGACGCGGGGCGACCGAACCCGAAACGACGACATACCGAGATGCAACAAAAAATTTGCCCCCTGCTCATACGGCACATCGCTGCATACGTCGTCTGGATCCTCCCCCTTTTCGAACTCGATCTGCAATCGCTGGTATTTTGGCTGATCGGTATACCGCGCCAGGTCGTCGTCGAGCCCCTTGCGCCCGATCAGGAACGAGAACCAGCGGTGGGCGGGTGTGTGGAGACGCTGTTGGAGGAGACGTTCGATGTACATCGTCCAGCCTTCGTTGAGCCAAAAGTGGCTCGCGTGTGCGTGTCTGGAAGAGGGGGGATAGTGTGAGTGTGGAATTGAGGGATGCCGACAGGAGACGAACGTAACACCATTGCCGAACCACGAATGGGTGATCTCGTGGACGACGACGTCAACGAGGCTCCTGTCACTTGTGAGGAGTGCTGTATTGCATGTCAGTCCGCATGAACGCTATGAACGCTTGCAAGCTCTCGGCTTACTCGGTGTGACGAATGTCAGGCATGCGTTTTCCTACCGGACACGAATGAGTAACGCGAATATCGCCATACGCAATACATACCATGCCTCCGTAAGGAAACGCGGGTGGCAACACCAACAAATCATATACCCTAAACTGTACTCAATCGTGATTTCTTCCTCTGCCTCCAAGAACCTACAAAAACGCTGAGCGCCCTCTGAAAACCGCGCACAAGGCGTTCAAGCCTCGTGATCAGGAAACGAAACGCCCATTTGGCGACGACCGGAAGGCGTGATGATTGAGCGACTCGGAGGGTCATTTGTTTTTACAATGACGAAACCTGAATGGGACGGGACTATGCAAGAGGTCAGCGTTACAGTACGACCTGAACAAGCCAGATCGTTCTTTGTTGGCAGTCGTTCAGGCTGAAAGGGTGTAAAATAATCGTTACAAAGAGGAAACGAAGCCGCCTCTACGTGGCCACGAAACTATTTTCGTCTGGTAAACCGGAGATGCAGACTTACTGACCGTTTGTTTGTTTTGAGGGTTGAGCTTTTCTCGATCGGATGCTGGGATTTTCACTGTGTGAACGAGAACGACCTGTCACTCGAGCGAGAGAGGTGTGGAGTAAAAAGATTCAGATTGAACGTAGACATATAGTAACCGCACAAGAGATGGAACTCGTCCTCCACAAAGATCGACCTCGGGCGTTCAACGCAAACCATGAACGAACGGCGTCGGGAAGATGGACGCTCCTCGAGGGTGATGTAGGGGGGAGCATATGCCGCCCTCGCAGTACCACCAACACGTGTACGATGCGCTGCCAGCGCCAGTAGGCGTAAAAACATCGACGCGAGAGAGCCTCTCTCTCTCTTTGCGCACGAATAGAGGAAGGAGGTTCATTGCACGGAAAAAGATGCCATTCTCGCATACCTTGCATACCCACGTCTTCCAGAGACGAGTCGATGGATGCCTGAGGGACAAGACGTTAAACGTGTTCGTTCCGCAGCCGGTCATTCCTCAACGTCATAAGTACCGGTCAAGGCGTCGCACGGCGGTGCGAGAAAAGACACTGCCATCAACACTTTGGAGAAAAGGCGTCGGACGCTCCGGAGGGTGAGGATGCCCTTGATGTCGGACGCCATGGGGGCGTTCTGAGCAGCGTGGTGGACAAGGCCAATAGAACAAAAGTCTGTGCCGCAGCCTTCGTTTCTCGTGCGGTGGCCGTCGCCTGAGTCCGTTATTCGATACGGTCCGATATATGAGAGATACCCGGCGTGGTATATCGTCAACTCGGAAATGGTGTAATCCGCCGTACTTAACCTAACCCTAGTAGCCTTAGAGTCAGCGGAGCGGCCCGGGGTTTACTTCGTTCGGGCCTTCTCGGACGAGTAATACTGGCGTCCTCATGACTGATTATTTCTTTTTTTTTTTGTGTGCAGACGCCCTATAGTCTAGACACTAGGGTACTCTTCATTCACAGCATCATTCCAGATACGACCCGAATTCAAAAAGAAAGGCGATCATCCATCTAGTTGAGTCGGACCCACCATTGAACATGGTCTCAAGGGTTTTAGTCTTCGTCTCAGAATGCGAGAGGGATTAGTAACTCGCTCAGACTCTTGGTGAGTTCTGACGTCGTCTCTCCTTTGTGATGTAGGCTGATCTCGGCTTGTCCTAGGACATAGAGAGGTCGCTCTCACTAGATATCACGAGCGCGCCATCAGGTACGATGTGTACAGGCGTACAGCAGATCGAATCGAAAGACAGTTGTTGCTATCCTGACGCGACTTTGAATGTCCAGGTCATCCCGACCGATATCTGTACAAGGGCTACCCATACGTGCTCAACGATACACTTTAACTTTACATACTCCGGACAAAACCGTCATGGTGATGAAGCCAGAAGGAGGGGGGAAGGTTCACAACAACAACAAAAAAGTTCGAGTGATGCACAAGCAACAACGATGCCAGACTGCCGTAGCTTTCCATCCCGAGTTCGGATTCAGGGCAACTCACGGGGTCCAGGAGGTAAACGTGCTTTGGAACCCATCCATGTTGTCAGCCTGATTTATGACCCCGTTTCCATTCACGCTCAGCTGGTACGTCGAACCGACCGTAGACACGCTCCAGACAGTCACGCCCGACGACGCCGAGTCGATGTTGAAGATTTGTGGTTGACACGAGCTAGGGGTGAGGCAGAGCTGGCCGTAGTTCTACCAAGGGTGTCGGATGGTCAGATGGATTCCGACTTGCTTGAATGGACACTTACTTCGTAAAAGCTGTAAAACCCAGCGCCTAAGTGGAACGCGTCAGTCGTAAATTCAAGACGATGTGGCATCATGCTACTCACCAAAGAGGAGGATGTTGGACGAGGATTGTATATACATAGACCAAGCTGAGCTGAGACCACTGGGATAACTGGGGTCATGATAAGTGGAAGAGGTAGTATATGGCGCTGGAACAGCAGGCTCAGGTTGATAGTAAGGCTGAAGGAGGGAATAACGTCAACTACAACTCGGAAGAGAAATATCAAATGATCGCCTACAGCTTCTGTCTGAGCAAACCCGATGTAGTGATTCTGAGCGTTCGCCAAGTTATACTGGTAGAGAGTAGCGTGTTCCGCTGGCATGGCATGTCATCCATTGGGCATCTATAGAACCAATAGACTCAAAGAGACTCACAAGCTATGGGCATGAGCATCGTCAAGATCAGGAAAGAAAAAGATGCTATCGACTTACAAGTTCCAATCAACCAAACAGGTCCCGCTGATTCTGAAAGGATACCACGCCCAGTGAAGACCGAAATTAGGTCCGTGACGTCGGGTGCATCTAGATCGTGGTCTGCGGTCCATACCCAGGTCCCCTGATCATTCGATGAATACGACAACGTAGGGATAAACGTATCAATACCACGAACCTCAAAGTATGCGCTAGATCCAGAGGTCAGATGGATACCCAAGAAGGCAGCCTGGCATGCCGTGTTCACAGTGCCGTTTTTGCAGTTCGAATATTCCATGTTGGTACCCACAGCTAGATGTATTCTATTAGTTGGTGCTGTATACCGAAGAAGTGCCGTACGGACCTCCTCCAAGCCTGTTGATCACAAGGATGAGCGAACTTCTCACACTGGCATAGATGACTTACCGGATGTGAGTATCCCAGAGACCAGCAGCGCCTTGCTGACCAGATGGATCGTGGACATTCCATTCAAGCACAATTGCCCCAGGAGCTGGAATATGTTGAGATCACCCGTGAACATGTAGTATTCCACTCACTGGGACCAGCCGTGGAGAAGACTATATCACTGATCTCCAGGACATCCTGGGAGCCAGAGGTGCCTGCTTGTACGACGACACGCGGGTTGCTCTGGGATTGGAAATTGCTGCCTCCTGCAAGGATGACGGACCATGCCTCCCCGGCAATCCGAGTTCCCGCAGGAATGGAGATCGTGTCTGTGACATAGTATACACCCGCATCGAAGAAAATGATCTTGCATCCAGCGTACTGTGAGACAAACGTGTTAAAATGGCGATTCCAATGCCATCATAACAACAGGGTATACCTGGTTGAAGACGTTCTGAATGGCAGTAGTGTCATCCGTCTTGCCGTCACCCTTGGCACCTTGGCTCTTGACGCTAATGATCTGGTCCACTGCGTAGCTTGCGTATTGAGGATGGGCTTTTCCAAAGATTCGGCCCGAGCTGTCAAGGAGCACTGAGGGTTTGTTGGGCGAGGCAATGCTCCCCTGTACCCAGGTCTTCTGGCCGCTAGTTCCGGAGTACACGTTTCCTTGAGCCCACGTGGCGATAGTAGTAGTACCTCCTGCGAGGATAGTAGCTCCACTGGCATCGCCAACTGCCGTTGGAACGCCCGACAGCTGGATATTGTTGAGAATTAAGGAGTACGGAAGGGTGCCGTTACTGGCGACAGATGATTGAACGAAGACGGGTGTGTTGGTAACGACTGCATCGACGATGACATCCGAACCAACACCCTGAATACGTCTGGTTAATAATGAAAAGTGTCCACAAAGAAACACTTCACCTGATTCGTTATCGTGTTTCCACCAACACTTACGGCAAAGCCAACCTGTGCAAAAGGATCAGGCACGCTCCGCTTCGGAGCGCAAGCAGCTTAAATTCACTTACCTGACAGTTGTTGATAGTAACGCCCTGGAATGTGAACCCTGACGGAAATGTCAGGGAAACGTCTCTTTGATCCACAGTGAAACAACGGACCCCAGTCCCAGATATTCGATACAGCTGGGAAGTGCCCGATGAGTGTCCGTTTACATACATCACGCCTTCCACTCACCAATGTTAGCATTATTGATTGTAAGGTTGCGAACCGTGAGCTGTTGGTTTCCAACCTCAATGCCGATACGTCCTAAAGGGAGTTTATTATTCCGGTCCGTTCACTGAGGGTCGTTGATTACCTCCATTAAAAACAAGATCTAGAGAGATGTAAGTGTCCACGTTGTACATCGTTATGGCTACTTGCCTCCTATGACACCACCGCTAGAGAGATCAATGCGTGTCAGTATAAACCAAGCAAACATTACACGAACGCCAACCTTCCATTCTCCATGAACAACCCTGTCACAGAAAATTAGGCTCATCCCAAGAGATGCAGTTCCTTTCTTACCTTGATGCTGCGTGCCAGAGGCAGTGGACATCTCGACTACGACATTAAACAACGAAGTCCCCTGAGCCACTTGCCAGTGTAAACCGATTGCCTGGTTCCCGGAGGGCACCTGTCTCAAGTCGATGATCAAGTTCCGCACAGAGCGGAAGCTACATCGAGACGAATCTCAGCACATGAACGACGAAAGGTAATCGATAATCCGTACAAGTTATCCTGATTGACGAACCACTGAGCGCCATAACCATTAGGAATGTAAGGGTCGGTGTCTGTTCGCTTTCAGATCCAGTTCCACGACGAGATCCGATGGGACTGACCTATGACGGCGAATCCGCTGAATGACGGGCTTGCGAGAAGAGTTGGAGGATTCTTGGCATCTCCGATCATTTGGGTATAGTAATAGGTATCAATAGGTGCCGTGACTAAATAAGTGCTAATCATGGGTCAGCGCGGCGCAAACGCTAATCCAATTCGACGAATTTACCCTTGAGGGAAATACACGATTGCCGGAGAGAGACTACGGATACGAGTTAGCCCCAAAAGCGTCGACAAAGAAGGACCTCATACGTCGACTCGGAGCAAGTGCTTCCACCACAGCGACCTCCTGACGACATAGCTGCACTACGAACGCGAACATCAATGAAAGCCCTCGCGAGATAATCGAGAACTAACTTGATCGCGGCTGTATCATCAGTGACGCCATCACCCTTGGCACCATAGTCTTTAACATTGCGAAAAACTTGATATGAACTTGGGTTGGGATTGAATGGAGCGGTTCCCTGGTGTGTGATTGTTTCGAGCCAATATGGATCAGTTGGTGCTGCCGTGCCGCCACCTAGAGCAGACGAGCAAGACGAGCCGAGACCAGAAGCAGTTCGGGAGGTGTATAAGATTGTACTGAGAAGGAGCAACGCAGAACTGAACCACATGGCTCAAGGCTAAGGGAAGAGAAGATGTCGCAAAAACGGATAATAATTTTGATAGAGAAATAAGGAGCCCACGGCATTTATATACTCATGCCAGGGGTCGCGAGCGCTATGCGCGGATTACACCTAACCTGATGAGTGTGAGAACGAAGACGATCCGTAACAAGTTAGATCCGTAACAACAGGAGGCAAGACACAAACAATTTGATCCAAGGGAAACCGAATATATTCTGCTGGCATGCACGTCACCGACGCCTGTGAGGTAATCCGCTACGGGCCCCTTCTGCTGTCAGGTGGACGAGAACATCGATAAAATTCAAATTGAAAGGCATGTGGTAGACACCTGTGCCTTGGATGGGGCCGCGGTCAAAAAGTTAAGACAGCTCCTTAGTTTGAGTCCAGGGTAGGAAAGAACTTGGGGCAAATAGTGGTCTGCTTCGGACGAGTTCAGTGTGCTGGAAGGTCATCCGACAAACTGATGATGTGCATCACCGAAACCTTAGGTTGGTTACATAACTGGAGTGTTCGAAACTGTCAATTACATGGATTGAGTTGGATCTGTAGAGATACCTCAGATGCGGCCGTTGGGGGAAGACAGCCGTCATGCAACCATCCGGATCTCAATCACCTGAGCCGCCAGGTCATTCATTAACCATATACAGTAAAAATGCCGCACCTAATTCGACTTGTCTGCAGGTGGCTACATGCAAGCACCCTCCACGAAGTGCATCGATATGGAAGTGCCAACTATACATTGAACCTCCAAGACTATCTATCTCGTGACAATCTAAGAGAGTCAGCCACTACTGAAGCTGATGTCACATCTCGTGCGTCGTACGCCTACAAGGATCGTCAGACTCAGTATAGCTAAGAAGCCGTACGCACTACACACCGAGGGAAACACATGCCATGTACGGGTATTCTGACGACGATTTCAGAATAGCAAATCTCAGGGAACCTTCGGACAAGAGGAAACCAGACGAACCTTGGAGAGCATGTCACAACACCAGGAAAACAACACATTAATATGGTATCCATATCGATAACGGAGCGCCTCTAAATTCTTTTGCGCATGTGATGCAATTGGCGCCGCTCGTACCGCATGCTACGAGAAGCGCAACGGAACATAAAGATACAATATGGGAAGGTTAGCGCGGAGAAGGTGCAAGGTTTGAATAACCCAATTGCCTTGATCGAGCGATAGATTAATGCAATGATGCGGATCAGGCCACAGGTTGGATTGGCAACGTACCATGCAGACTCAGCCAGCTCAAAAATAGAGAAAGGACTACTTTAGCACTCGGAAAGTAACCTGTCTCATCACCGGAAGGATGCTGCAAGGTGGGGACAGTATGGTCTTCCGAGCGGGGTTGAGGTTCGAAATTTGACGATTCGCTGGTGGCCTTGTGCCTAGAGAGTTAGTGTCCGAGGAAGAGATCTGTTTGCTGTCATATTTGACCTGGCAAGCGTCTGGTAGTATCTTAGTGATAGTACGCTGCAACGGTTCAAGTTTGGTTCAGGTGCGGTCAACCCGCAACTCGCGTGGGATCATAATTACCCCGGATTATGTAACAAAATTACGTAAGTAGAGGCGCCGACTTAGCCTTTTTTTAAAATTTCTTTTCCTCTCTTCATCTTGAAGATCCAACGAGGTACTTATTACCCTGGTTTGTGCCTAAGCCGTATTGACGACGTAGTTGTAATACATCACGTTCCGGCATGTCGAAAACAAGGTGCAAAAAAGACTAATGGCACCGGGCCGTGAAGGTAGCTGCAGTATCAAATATTTTACTTGCCACTCCTCACATTAATTCAAACCTCCTCTCTTTTCAGGCTCTCCGATCACAATACTGGTAATCAGTATGCCTGAGCCTCTTTCAGGTTGCAGGGATACCTCAGACCTTGGATTGAAACGATAGGGGTAATGCGCATTGGCCCATATTGACCTTATGCAGTTCAACGGTTCGAAGCTGGTCTTGTGGCTGACTATGATAACACAGGTGTGATCAGTGATCGAAACGAGGGATATAATGCTGTCAATGACCGGCGCCGCAGAGTGTGGCGCGGGCACAAAGCATGCGGCGCTGGCCACGTCAACGAACGGGAGGATACTATCGTGGATGACGACGACGACTCGGTTAGGATTGTGGGGCAAGCGAGACGGCCAAAACGTGGAAGTCATGACAATAAGGAACGTCATGTCGGCGTTGATCACTGTCTCGAAAAATGACAGATTGATCGCCGTCGGCTAATGGTACACACGAGACACAGCTGGTGACGCAGTCCAAGAGCCATACGTCCTCGCACACGGGCGATGGCATACCCCATGACCTTGGTTACTAATTGTTTTCTCCCCTGCCAACTCGACCCGTCACCAGATCATGGTCACTGGACACTGCTCGGACACTATGGTTGGACAGGGTTGGCCCCCTTCTGGCACGGGAAGGCCATCGCAGCAGCGACCATTGGTCGCGAAAATCTCCGATGGTCGCTTGGCTCGCCAATATCAGAATTGACTCGCGGGTCAACGATGCTCTCGCCTGGTCGGGTGATGCGGCCAAACATTTTCGCCGATTTATCTGACAGTAATATCAAGCGATCCGATGTATCTACCAGGTCGGTGGTCTCGGAAGTTACTGGATGGTACAGTACACGACAGCACGTACGCATCCGTCTGCCTAGCAAGCAATGTATTTACACCGTGCAAATCGTCTTATTGAGTTCACGAACGATCGCGCCCTCTCCAGAGAACAAGAGAACCAGTTCCGTTGCCTCGATGCGGGCGGGCCTTGCATCGACTATCCAGGTAGCCGTCGACTTTGTGTATAGTTGAGCTGATTGATATTGTGGCCGAACGCGCCACGTCGACCATCCCTGATTGGCAGCAGGAATAAAGTTCTGGTTGACTCAGTGGGGACTTTCAGCGCCTCTTGCAAGCATGACTTGAGATATCCCAACTGAGCGTTGTTTGGTAAAGGCTTTGAAAACAAACAAACACCCGATCCCGATCCGGCGAATTGTGGGCACTCATGAGGCTTACAGTCACAACTCAATGTTGAGCGTTCTGCTACGAGTACATGGACCACTGAGACGCTCTGCTCGGCATGTACTCGTACATTCAAATCGTACTCGGTCCACTCTACCCAGCGCAAACGCCATAAATCAACTCGAAAACGACGGCGCACGCATTCTGCAGGCTGTACAGAAGCGCATCGAGACGAGAAAAGAGTTGCTGTCCAAGGCAAGTCGCTTTGGAAACAGGCGTTTCGCTGTGACTCACCTATCAAGAAAGATGTCCAAAGCCGTATCGTCTCCAGAACACATTGCGCGGGCGCGTCACGTCAAGGAATTAGAACCTCTGTACGACGCGTGGACGTCGTGGGTGAAGACGAGGGAGGTACGTTGGATTCTTTCGGGGGCTCGAAGATGTATTTGGTGTACATAACGACCTCAGTAGTCCCTGCTAGATACGCTCCCTCTCCTCAAGGATCCAGATCCCACCATGCGTTCCTTGGCCGAAGAGGAGTTCACGACACTCAAGGAGAGCTTGTCGACGTATCTCTCGACGACATTTCCTTCCTTGCTCGTTCCGCCATCACAGACACGGTCGTTTTCGGCGCTGTTGGAGCTAAAAGCGGGTGTGGGGGGGTCAGAGGCGACACTTTTCTTGACGGACCTGTTGAGGGTGTATGTTCGTTACGCCCACGCTCGGGGGTGGCGTGCGGACGTGATCCAGAGCACGGAGCTGATGGGTGGAGGGATACGAGATGCGATCATAGAGGTCAAAGGGGACGGCGCATATGATACGCTGCGATGGGAGACAGGGGTGCATCGTGTACAACGCGTTCCAGCGACAGAAGCGAGTGGACGGGTGCATACCAGTACCGTCGCGATCATCGTAGGTTTCAATTCACGCTGGATGCTGTATCATTTCTCACTTTGCGTAGGTGCTTCCCCTCAGCGAAGAGGCTGAACCCGCTGCGGACGATAACCTGTTCAAAATAGAAGACGTGCGGATCGAGGTGATGCGTTCGCGTGGTGCAGGTGGACAGGTTCGTGTCCGTGCATGTTTGGCGCCGAGGGTCACTTATCATAGATTTTGTTAGCATGTCAACAAAACTGAATCGGCCGTGCGTCTGACACATGTTCCAACGGGTGTTACAGTGTCGATGCAGGACGAGCGGAGTCAGCACCAGGTTCGTATCGCTTCCTAGCGCTTTTCGATCGATAGAATTCACGCGTCTCATGTCCCAGAACAAGCGCCGTGCGTTCCAAGTGCTTCGGGCGCGCCTCATGGACATGAAAATTAGCAAAGAAATCGCCGAGCGTCGTGCGACCCGGCAGAATCTGATCCGGACGGCCGATCGCAGCGAGAAGATTCGGACGTACAATTACGCACAGGTGAGTGGCCGTCTTCACGATGCTGGTTGGCATGGTCCAGGTTGACGTCTCCGCTCTCCAGGACCGGGTCACGGATCACCGGATCGGCCTGTCGTTGATGAATCTTCAATCTTTTATGGAGGGCGATGGTGTACAGGAATTCCTGCATGCGATGAGGCGCAATTGGGAGGAAGAAATGATGGAGGAGGCCGTTAGTGATGCAGATTAGATGCATGCTATGGCATACTACTACGCAGTCTACTGTAACACCTCCTGAACCTCATGGATTGACCAGCATAGCTACGATGTTCTCGTTGTCTCAGTCGACCAGGATCCCATTCACATCCCATTGTCAATCACAAAATAACGTTAAAGAAGTGTCATTGAAGCTCGGTACCTTGGCTGTGCGTGCAAAGTCGACGGACGTGACAAGAGAACTCGGTCTCTTCTTTTTGGGACTCTGGGACGAGGTTGTTTCCCCCCATCGTCGACTTCCTCCGGAACCCTGTCATCGCCCCGGGTCACCGAAGAACTTAGCCAAGAACGACAACGACTTCGAATGGGTTTACGTTGCGTGTTATGGTACCCCAAATCCGAAACGGCCGTTCCGAGTCCAGCTTTGCTCTCCACGATGGTCGTTTCACGGTCGGGCGCAGAGTCATTCGGCGTGAAATACAGCTATCATGATGATGGAAGTAGATACTTCACCCTGGAAATCCTTCTATTCCCTTCTCCCTCTCTGAGGAACCTGCTGCACCCAACCCATGAGTCGCAGTCACCTGGTGACCTGAATCACGACGAGCAGTCCCCACCTCATCGATTCATCCATATAATATTATAATAGTGCTTAGTACTCTCCTGGGCTCAAGAAAAGATTACAGCCCATATATATAGCCTGTGACTCTGAATCCACAACTCTGGGATTGAATCATCCACTCCCCATCTCTCTGGTGCAGCGACACCAGTGTAATATACTATGTCAGACCACGGGGGGACATTGATCCTACATGCCCGTCCTCCTATTGTGCGTGATCTCCACACCACCGCCACCGCCGCCAACACCACCACCACCACCATCAACACCGCCTACACCGCCCACACCACCAGCATTCACAGTACCCTCCGCGCTCCGTACCGTTGGCGGACCAGCACAGTCAGTAGTCACACTCTCCTTCGTCGACGTCCTCGAATGTCCCGAGTACATCGTCGTTCCCGATGCACTCCCTTTCTGTCTCTTGTGTTTCGTCATCGACAACCTCCGTGACCAAGTAGTTGGTGCTTCAGAAGACCCGGGTACCACGGAAGCTGAATACGACGGTGGATTCAGTCGTGCGCGTTGTCCGCTGGGAGCCGTCACACGCTTGGACAAAGCTTCGTCAGCTTTGCCTGGCAGTGGGGACGTGTTCGATCGGTTCCTCTGGTGCGTGGGGGACGTGGCAAGGAAAGTGACCGTGTCAACGGCATCTGCCGTGCTATGTCTAGTTGAGGAGAAACCGGGTGAAACATGCGAGACGAGCGGCGTCGGTGCTAGATTCGTCGTAGAATGGACAGGTGATGCGACATAACGGGAGACGGGTGCGGATGACCTGCGTGGGTACCCGTACGGGGTGGGCTGCGCTGGGGTCTGGTTCCAAGTCGAGGGCACAATGCCTGGCTGGGAGGGGTTGAAGGACGGGACCCCAGTCGGGGCTGTGTGCGTTCTTTGGCGTCGGCGGCGACGCCACATCCAAAAGATCAGCAGCCCTCCAATGAGAATGATTACAATGCCTCCTATCACCCCCCCAACTATCGCACCGACTGATACACTCGAAGCAGACGAAGTTGACGTTGGAAGGGGTACACCAGTCACATCCGACTTGTCTGGTAGTAGCAATGTATTTTTTAAAAAAAAAAAAAAATAATAATCAGTCGAGTTGGCGCTAAACTGGAGGTAGGTACCTTCTTCTGCCGCATTTGCTGCTTGCGTGATATTGAATACTCCATTGTCCCAAGTGGCAGCTAGGAGGAAACGTGAGATACATATGACCGGGGCTTGGTGAAACCCCCACGATTTGTGGTAGCCCAGTACGGGATGCCTTGCGAGAGGCTGAGTCCAGGTGGAAGGAACCTGAAAGCACCAATCATTAGGTTTTGAATGGCATCAAGCTCAAGACTGCCTCACGAATTATTCGAGCCATAACTCCCGCAGCTAGTGATCCATGCACTCCAGCTATGAGAGCATGAGATGAATATGCATACATAGTGAAGCGACTGACCTGGTGTACTGATTTTGTCCAACACAGGAGGAGCAAGCGCTCAACAGATTGTAAAACGACCAAGAACTATTTGGTATGAGTATTCTTTTATGTATTGAATCACGAATCTCGTACCAGGTACAATTGTTAGCTGTCATAGCGTTCGGGATAAAATTGTTTTCTGGAAAGTTGGTCGTAGACACGGTGTCTAGTGTAAAGTATCAGCACAGACAGCAAGCAACATACCGTTATCGAATGCAAAGTCCACTCGAGCGATTGAGATTTCACTCACACCCTGAGTTGCATAGTTGACCAACCTCCTGGGCAACTGTGCAAGGATTTTGCCCTTCTTGGTTTGACATCCCGCTCAAGCAAGTCGAATTCGTGGTCATCGTGACTGACCTCACCAATGACCGAGGTCGCGGAGCAACAGGAAGCGACAGAACAAGGATGCGATTGGCGCCTCGAGGGAACCGAAGATGGTCTTTGTGGGCAGAGGAAACTAGGATGAGAATTGTCCTCTAAGGCTCTGCTGCGGAACGAGGTGTGTGACATGCTTGAACGACGGCAACTAGACTGGCTTTGACAGTTGGCGCGCTCCCTATAATTCGCCATCCACGCGAAGCGGAATCCTGTGAACGTGGCAAGTATGAATTGACCGTTTTTCCGGAAAGAGTCGGGTGTGTTGTTGGGTGTGAATAACCACGATAATACGCCAACCAGAAAGCGGTCAGCAGGCTGTGACAGGAGCGCCAAGATAAACAAACGTTCCTGGTAGTTGGTTTCATGTACAGAATTTGCTAACTGGATTATGTAGTATGGTGATCCCGATAACGAAGATCTAAAGAAAGAATGAGTTCAGCTACCAGACGAATGATTATAAGGAACGTGACACAGGCATGTAACACCTCATAGCTATTCTTGTTGACATACTACCTGTTGAATGCTTGTTACTACTGGTATTGAATATCAGTATGATGATAGAGAAACAAGAGTTCTGTAAGTGTACTTTTGCGACTTGAAGTATCCACTGTTACTGCTAAATCCGTGGGCCGTATACGTCGGTAGTTGTATTCAAACCAGGAAGTTTTACCACCACGAGGCGGCCCTTCGACTCCCACCACTGCCAAGTGAAGGGGCTATGTATCCTTGGAAAAACGCTTTTAGCACGCTCACTCATCGACTTGATTCCCAGTTCCAGGAGTTATCAATGCACATGTGACTTCCGGCGTGTCTCGATCTCATGATGATCATCCATTCATCACCGCCTCAGGCTGCAAGGTGACACTTGACCATCAGCACCCTGGTCCGCTCACCGCTCGAGCGTGCTCCCACAGCTATTCACGCACTAAGTTGGTGCCCACTCTCAGATACCAGTCTCCCGTAGACTGTCACTCAAGTTATCCGAGTCCTTTGAACGACAAGCTGTTCGTTTCGTGGCAACACCGGGGCAGCCATGACCTCCGTCATTCTTTCTCTCCTCATAACCGTAGTCTTCTCGCTCCCTCAAGTGTGGGGCATTCATCCAAACACTCTCATCCCCGCCTCGAATGCGACGTGCCTGCCTGAATATGGGTGGATGAATAGTACGGACCAATTTAAACGAAGCCCCTGTTTAATGGTCGCGTACGTGATTGCAGCATGCGTCGGGGATAGCAAGTCCCTCCATTTCCGGGATTTGTGTGGGATGCTTACTCGTTTCCTGAAACTTGGACAGCTTGGACACAACCTGCTCTGCCTTCTGGGTACTCGTATGATCCGCCGAATGGCACTACGGCCACTCCTTGTTACTGGTACGACCCCCTCTCTTTGAGTTTCGATTCTCGTTCACGGGTTTGGTGTCAACAGTTCCTGGTCTTGTTATAACCTCATGATGGCTTGCACGGTTTGCCAGAACCTGGCATATACGAACGAAATCATGAAGCGAGTACTTTCTTTGTGACTTATGTTGGCGTTTTGACATTCGTACTGGCAGTTGGCCCTCATTCTCCCTGAACTGTCCTTCAAATTACAAGGATCAGTGAGCATTCGCTGTGTTCCTCCGTACCACGGATCGTCTCTGATCCCACCAACCAGGATATTCCCGCAGGGCTATGTCCTTGCGGATAATGCTTCAATACCTTACTGGGCTATCATCAACCGTACGAGTCCCTACATTTGTTATGCCTACATTCCTAACATTTGATCTAGCGGAGAACTGGCCGAACCAGTTGTTCAACACAGTACAAGCACAAGGTTATGCCAACCAAAGTGAGTCTCCCAACCCCCCACCGAACCTTTTCTCATTCCCACGCAGGCCAGCCCGCCTATTACCCCTCGAGTTCAAGCTCGAGTAGTTCAGGAAGTAGCACCAACGTTGGTGCCATCGTTGGCGGCAGCGTCGGTGGCGCTCTCGGTTTCTTGCTCATCCTTATTGGGGGTTACTTTTTGTACAAGCACATACGCCGACACCGCGCCAACAATACGTCTCTGATCACGCACAAGCCTACACTCGCGACGAATATGCACACACGTTGGCCATCGGATCCATCCACACTCTTTTCGGCAACGTCGATGGGCCCACCCCATGCATCGTACACGACCACGCAACCACAGCAGGTGGGAATGGGGATGAGTGTACTCTCGCCTACCTCGTACTCGTCTTTCCAGGGTGCCTCGTCTCCTCCTACAGACACTGCATCATTCTTGACGACTCGGAATATGGGAGCACAGCGACCCCAGGCGATTCCGATGGTCTAAATTCGTCCATCGGCTTTAAAGAAAGGGCGTCATGTATTCCGAAATGCGTACTCTCGAGCGGACTTTATCGGCCACAATCTTCTCTATCTCGATCTCGATAGCTTCTCTCGCGCCCTGGCACATCGTGTCATGCTACATGTCGTCCGACCAGCACGTAGTATATCTATATCTTCATCCTTTTCCGTTCCGTTCCTCTCTCCTTTATGCTCCCTATTCAGCCAATCAGTTTTCAAATTCCAAACGTGCTGTGAACGAAAAGAAGAGGCTTGGCTCCCATGCTATATATACACCTAATGATGAAGGAGCTTCCGTGGCAAAACCCGCCACGAATTCAACCCCAAGTTACTCATGATCACAGTTATCTGACTATCGGACATCGGCCGCCTTAACGCCGTATCGCTATGATTCACGTGATCATAATCTTCTGCAATTACAACCACATGAGAGTGACAAGACCGACAGAAGATCTGGAAGACAGACCACCCGCTGGATCCAAATGCACTGCATTGAATACAGTGCACTTTCGGACGACTGCTCTGAGTACAACCTATCAATGTCATCAGAGTACGTGCAACACAACGGATTCAACAGTCATTGGCACGGCATAATGTAGAGCCTCGGCGATGTACGCGGACTTTGCGCGGCTGGAGACATGTGCGCCAAAGCATGCGCTCCCGCGGAGAAACGACGATACTTCGTCAGTGACATAAGAGAACCACTGATACGGCTTCCAATAATGATGGAACCGATGTCGGTAACATGAACGGAGGACCCCAGTCGTGCAGCTCGTTTCGCGATGACTGTCTCCCGGCCTGCTCCGTTCGAGTCCAGGAGTAATAATTGCACATCGTTGTGCGATCCTCGGAAATGATTCAAACGATCAACTGAATCGTCGAAACGACCATCAATATGATCTTCGTTGAAACGCGTAGACGCGGAAAGGCTGTAGAGGGCACAGGGCAATCTCACCCGCAGGCTTGTAAGTTAGTACATATGCGACACATGAATGGCTGATAATCGTAAGTGAAACGTACACGCACAAAGCCCTATGGCCCAGACTCACTAATTGAGTATACCCCGGGCCCAAGCACCGCACATACCGTCGCAGACCGGGTCGCAGAAAACGGCCGTACCGTCACACTACGCAAGGGTAGTCAGACCATCATCACCATCATTCGGCGGTGTTGGATGTAACGACTTCCGTTTTGTTCAACGTATCATGTGTCCTGATTATGCATATGACATGGCGTTGCCTCGGGCTTCTGTTCGACGCTATTGGTCTGTGATCGTCAATTCGGACGGGACAGGCTGCAATCGAGTTCATAGAAACAAAGGGGCGGTGCGCTCACGGACTGTCCCCACCCGATCGCTGCTAGTGAGCTCTTATCCAAAGGTTTGCGATTCGTGCTCGTGCACAGCGGCGAGCAGTTCCGTCGATACAGGAAGGCCATGCATACCCACCTACATTGTAGCCGACTAAAGATGGCATACTTTTTCTCAACCAGCGCCAAATAGGTTGACAGCCAGATAAGCCATCTCATCCCTTGATAGTCGATGTTCATCGGTGTGTTGCAAATGCGTCCTTGTGAATGAATTGCCACCTGGACCTTTGTTCGATTCCTGCAGCGATCGCAGGTCTAATGCTAAGCCATTATAATAACCTGGATTTGCCGAGTGAATGTACGCTTACCATTTCCAATCGAACGCGGTCGGTTTGGTCTGTAGAATTGGATGTCAAAGTCGTGATATTGCTTCAACCGGCTTCCATGTCCAGGAATGTACGTCGACAAGGGAATGCCACCCAAAGTGATGTATAGCGACCTGTTCGCGAGACATCATTGTCCTGGGCATACTCTATGGATGACGTCGTCAGGACCAGCTGGGCCGTGGAACCATTGGAGATCCTACTTCCGGCCAAAGCTATACAGGTAGGAGATTACATGTCGTTCCGGAGCCACCCGTCGTCGTCAATCCATCGCTGCTTGCCTTCGGAACCAACAGAAAACTTTGCACGTATGCTGCGTCGGTCATTCTGTATTTGGCGTGTGGCAAGTCGACTCCGACATCGGGTGACGATCCAGAACTCGTCCGGATTCATCAAATGATGAAAAACTTCCAGTTTACGATGCGTCCCGGAACTTTTCTCGTCGCACTCTTACTTTGGCCGTTCCGCATCGTGGAGCGGCTTGATGCAGCGATCGACACGAGCGCTTATTCGGACAGCGTTGTCGCATATGCAGCTCCTTTCGATCTGGAGTTCATACCTCGGGTAGCAAAAGGATATAGTTAAAGGAGATGATGTCCGAGTCAATGATCTACAGGCCTTGGGCGCTGCAGTCTTGTACATACAGTAGACTTTTTCACAATGCATAGCATGCATCGGGAGCAACAAGTGTTGATGCACCTTGAGATTTATACATTAAAAAAGTGCATTTTGGCTTGGCTTGGGGAGGGCTCGAGTGCAGCTCCTCGATGCTATGCATTATGAGAAAGTCTACTCTATGAGGTTACGGCGTCACATCCCTGGGGATACATGTTTCCGATGTTCTGCACTTAAACTTAAACTTTGTCATGGCAGATAGCATTCATCAATGCAGACTACGACCTGCAAGAGACAATATTACTTACCACAGAGCCGGCGGATGTAAAATTCGACCGACTGTGAGCGGAAGAATATTATGAGGGTGGAGCTATTTTATAAAAGAACCAAGACGCGTGCAGGTTCGTACCGGGCCTTTAAATTGCTCAGACTAGCATGAAGATACTTGACTGCTAATATGGGACGCAATGTTGGCTGTCATGTTTGTCGTTTGTCTTCAAGACGGTCTTCCGAGAGACAGAACAATAATATTTCTGTGAGTTTTTTGGCGAGGTCTTATATAGGACTTATCTGCGTGGGAGTTTTGACAACTAAAGTAGCTCTCTAGGGCTTCGCTCACGTCGCAGACGCGTCTGCTCATCATCGCGAAGGGCGACAGGGACCGTAGCTGCGTCGACAATCAGCGTCCGCGAACGATTTTGTTCATCTAAACCACGACCAGCGACGATCCAACTCACACCTGCCTTCATGGCAATGATGAATGGGAACGGCTCAACGCCGCCATTGACGAGTTCCACCTCCAACGGCGAGCCTTCCCATGACGGTCCTGTCGATGCACCTCTACCCCTCGATGTCTCTCTTTTCCGCTCGTACCTTCTCTCGCTTTTACCCCCGGTACTTGGCGCGTACCCGGAAGAACTCATGTCACTTTTCGACGATGAATTCGACGAGAAAGTATCGAGGTTTGCAGCGGAGGGCGGGGGCGTCATATATGTCGTCAAAGTCAAGGAAGACACAGAGGGTGAGGTGTAGGCCTGGCTCTGGCCCGAACCGATCTAACGCATAGCAGAGGATGGCCCTCCAAGATTCTACTATCAACTCACCCCTCAGCTTACTTATTCCCCTTCAAACATCACCTCGTTAGCCCTCATCAAGCGCGGTCCAATCCTAGATCCGCTCACTTCTCTAGCTACCCAACTACATATACTGAATTTGTTTGGGGGTGAGGAGACGCCATATGAGAGTCTGCATGCCGTGGTGAGTTGCGGTGTAAAGCCATGGTTCGATGCGTTTGTGGGTGCGCGCGGCGCTGGGAAGGATGGCGACAGCAAATTGGGTAAGCAGGTACGGTCAAAGCAATCCGTGCTCAGCTCATTTGTGTATAGGAATACCCATGACGAAAAAGAAGTTCGCGGAGCTCGAGCTATCCCTTCTGCATCTTCAACAAAACGTTGAAATACCGGAAACGCATCTCATAATCCATCCCGTCATCCAGCGGGCTGTTGAACAAGTCCGGTGGTTTTACTGAGTGTTTGAATCGTAACTGACTCGCATTAAAGGCCCAGACGATAGGTCAAAGACCCAATATTTCGCATATACCCGCAAAGTTTCTCAACGATAGCTCCTTCCTTAACACCCTACATGGGCATGTGAACTCATGGATCAAGTCTATCCAAGCGGTCACAAAGCTTACTCGCGATGTGTCTTCCGGCACTGCTTCACAAGAAATCAATTTCTGGTTGAGTTTGGAGAGGGCGCTGGAAGGAATCGAAGCCCAACTACGGACCGAAGAAGTGAACATGGTCATGGAGTGCCTGAGAAACGCAAAACGGTTCCATGCAACGGTCAGTTTCATTGCGGACACTGGTTTGAATAGTTCTACGGATCTCGGTGAGTACCCAGCAAACACTCTTGTGTGAAGTCTATGCGCCTCATTAATACATGAATCAGTCCACAAGTATAATCAGTTGATGAAAGACTTTCCACTGAACGAGCTTCTCTCGGCTACGGACCTTGACAAGATTCAGGAATCGCTTATATTGATTTTTGGACACATTAACCGCAAGCTCAAGCTCTCGCCTTACCCAATCCGACGTGCGCTTCCTCTCGTGGAGGCCATCTCTCGAGATTTCAATGACCAATTACTCCGTGTACTAACATCGCATCGACTGCCGTACACCCCATATGAGACATTCGATCGATTACTGTCTCAAACGATGAACATTTTTCGTACGTGGGACGATCTCATCAAGGAATTCACGAACGTTGCCCGTGAGGTTACGAGGAGACGGTCAGAGAAGTTCATCCCGATCAAGGTGGTCCCCGCGCACGCCAAGTTGCAGGAACGGACGAGGTATCTAAAGGATTGGCGGAAACAACACGAGCAACTTGCAGTGATGACGGGTCCGACAAAGGGGTTGGGCAGTGTTACAAAAGAAGTTGGGGGGATGGATATGGAAGAGGAGGTGAAGGAGGCATACGAAGTAGTTAAGCGGATCGACGTCCTGGATGTCTCTGTTGGTGAGTCCGACTTTGCGTGCTTGACCTAAGCATGGGGCGTTGATCCTTCGCGCAGAGGGCACTGAAATCTGGGTCGCCGCTGAAAATGCATACAACGAACGGGTGGCAAGGGTGGAGAACCAAATCATCGCAAGGCTGCGCGATAGGCTAGGCACTGCACGTAACGCGAACGAGATGTTCAGAGTGTTCTCTAAGTTTAATGCTCTGTTCGTTCGACCCAAGGTCGGCTCCATTCTCTTATATCTTAGGTATATGCAATGATCTCTATCCCCCAGATCCGAGGTGCCATCCAAGAGTACCAAACACAACTTATTGACTCTGTGAAAGAAGATATTAAGCGTCTACACGATAAGGTGAATCTTGAGTTTCTTGATCTTGGACATGCCGCCGACGTCTTTGCCAGTTCAAAACTCAGTACAGGTTCTCGGAAGCGTATCACATGTCTCAAATGCGCGACCTTCCGCCAATAGCTGGGGCTATCATTTGGGCCCGGCAAATCGAGCGACAACTCTTGACGTACATGAAACGTGTAGAGGACGTCCTTGGAAAAGGATGGGAACTCTACGCCGAGGGTCAAAAGCTTCAATCCGAATCTACTGCTTTCCGCAAGAAACTTGACACTCGACCTGTCTTCGAAGCTTGGCTACAGGACATCAACCGACGGGACATGGCCGTCAACGGACGACTTTTTGAGATCGTCCGATTGCGTGGTGGAGGGTTCCAACTCGCAGTCAATTTTGACCCACAAACGATTACCCTGTTCAAGGAAGTTCGAAACTTGCTCTGGCTCAACTTCCAAGTCCCACACATGATTACAAATATGGCAAAGGATGCCAAAAGGGTGTATCCCCACGCTGTATCACTTATGGAAACGGTCAGGACATATGGACAAACGTTGGATTTGGTGGAGCACAACCAAGGGATCGAATGGCTTGTCGCCGAATACCGTAACGAGGCTCAGAGGATGGTTACAAAGGGTATGTTCTCTGCTCCGTCACCCTTGCGTACCCGCTAGACTACAACTTCCCAGGCATGAGCATCCGGTGGGACTATTTTGTGAACCAGTATGACACGGCTCGTTTCGTGTCCGGTGGCGATGGGCGAGACAACAGACATATCCAATTTGTCCGCGAGTTCGCTAGCGTGGTTTCGGTGTTGCAAGACAAGACGAACAACGTGATCGATTTGTATCGGGACATCCTTCGGGCAGTAGAAGACCTAGCAACGTGTGCGTATACCCACGAAGCCTTTTCGGAACTTTTGAGCAAGGTTCAGGCTGCGGTACGAATTTTTATCACCGTCGGAACGTGCCATGCTGATCTTCTGCTTTTTTTTCCTTGCTCTTTTATTAGATTGATCGTTTGAACTTGGAAGGTTACGCCAATTTGGAACATTGGGTGGCGGAACTGGATAAGCGAATAGAGGGCATACTATTGCAGCGTCTCACGCACGTCATCCAAGTCTGGTGCTCTGAGTTTGATCGGACGGACGATGGAGATACCCGTCGCGATCCCCTGCCTCTGCGTGACATAACCAACAAACGACGAGCTGGAAAAGGTGCTCGGGAAGAGAAGGTCAGTCATCCTTTGTCACATTTCTGAGAGCATGCTTACGAGGTCTCCGCAGATGCTGGAAGGAAACATGGCCTTGAAACCTATTGTGCACGAGATTCGGATACAGAACCAAGTCATCTTCCTTGACCCTCCAATAGAGTATGCTCGTTCGACGTGGATCAAACAACTGCATGACTGGCTTGGTAAGTGTCACTTGGGTCAGTTGCCGTGGCAGTGCTAATATCTGTGTAGGCGTCATTTGCCGATTACGCCGTATCCAAAGTTCGAGATATGAGATTGGTTTGCAAATGCAACGGAATCTCGCCTCTGAAACGACGTACACTTCTCTCGTGGGTGAACTATAGTGTCTACACTTGCCTGTTTTGCTGACACACGCGCTTGCACAGCTGACACACTTTTCCGATAATACCCTAGAGCGACCATTCGCCCTCATCGAACTCAAGGTCCAGCTACTGAAAGACTACGTCGCCAAATGGTTCCAATTCCAATCCCTTTGGGACCTCGAAGCCGAATACGTCTTCAACCGACTTGGAGACTCGCTCGCACACTGGCAACAACTCCTCACCGAAATCAAAAAAGCGCGATCGACGTTCGACACCTCGGAGACGCAGCGCAGTTTCGGCGTATGCGTCGTCGATTACGAACAGGTACAAGCGCGGGTGAACGCCAAGTACGACGCATGGCAGAGGGACATTTTGAGTCGATTCGGCGTCAAGCTAGGAAATGCGATGAAGGAGATGCACGCGTCGATCTTGAAGGCGAGGAACGAGCTCGAACATCATTCGATCGAAGGCTTGGTCGGTGGTGGGTCGAGGCGGTTCTAAAGGAGATGCCACACCGCGAGTGTGTGGATTTGGCTTTGTCCTCGTATTTTTCTTTTCGATTTTGATTTTCCGCCCTCATTGACCCTTGCGTGTTTCTCGTTCGTACGTCTTGTTTCCTTGTTCCTAGCCTTTATTTATACCTCCAGATCTAGGCTGCCCCCCCCCCCCACCTCTTCTGAATCGTTTGTTTATGCGAACGTCGACAAATCTCGCTCGTTTTACATACTTGCCCCCACACTTCCATTACTATCGTTTACCCTGGCATGCCTCCTCTCTTTTTACCAATGTCTACTGTATCGGCTACGTATATGATATTCGATGTAATCGCGGAATGAACGCTTTTGGATGACTCGTGTTGTGTGAGTTTGAGCGACAGTCGGTCAAGAATCATAATGTATACCAGTTGGATGGTACTATACGTCGGGAATAAATGCGCTACGAATAAGGTACTTACAGATCCTACCCAAATCTCCAGTGAGCATACATATGACGAGAATCTCAAGAAGCGTCGCTGCCCGGGTCATCCTGCACGCACTGTCAACTACCATCTCGTTACGTCCGCCTCCGCCTCGCCAAACAAACTCGTCTTCTTCACCGCGAAATCTCCCCATGCGCCTTCCTCGCCCACACCACGCTCATAATAATGCTCTGGAAACTCGCGTCGCAAAAAGCCAAGCACATGCCTGTTGATTTGCTCGAATTCGAGGAGGAACCCGTCGTGTCCATCGGGGGAAGGGATGACGACGAGTTCCGCGTCGGGGATGTGTGTCGCGAGCTCGCGCTGTTCGGTGGGTGTGAAGAGACCGTCTGTTTCGATGCTGATGACGAGCGCTCGGGGAGGGAGGTTGGCGAGGTTGGCGGCGAGGGCGGAGGACTGGGCTGTGGAGGATTGTGGGACGAGGCGTGGGTTGGTGGTGTTGGCGTCGGTGTTGGCGCGTCCCCGAGCGAGGTCGTGCGTGTCCATTTTGCGCGTGATGTGGATGTAACAGTTGGCGTCGAATCGGGCGACGAACTTGGCGCCTTGGTAGCGGAGATAGGACTGGGCTGAGAATACGGGCGGGGATGGGGGTGGCGACGAGGGTGATGGTGAGTGCTGGGCGTGATCGGACGTGGGCGAGTGAGGTACCGTTTGGGGTGGGGAGTGTACTTGGGAGTGTCGGCGGGATGCGCGCTGGTGACCTTCGTTGTGCGCGATGAGGGCTTGATCGGTTGCTGAGAATGCGAGGGGTGGGATCGTCTTCGTGTGGGATTGGGCGTTGGGGCTAGAGGCAGGCGCCAGCTGCGGGCGTCTTCCGAACCTGCTCTCGAAGGAGTCGCGCGAGCGGTAGGTGAGCAGGGCGGCCATGCGCGCGGCGGCGAGGCCAGAGGATGGCTGGGAGATGTAGTAGCCGTCTTCGTAAGTGGGATCGCTGTAGATGCATTGGCGCTGGGCCTCGCCCCAGCTGATGCACCATGCCGAGTGTCGGGCGGAGGTGGCTAGGGGAATGATGTGGCGGATATAACCAGGAGGGCTGCAGAGCGGCCACTCGAGGACAGCCATGCCGCCCATGGAGCCTCCGATGGCGACGGCAATGCGTGATACGCCGAGGTGGTCTAGCACCCGCTTGTGTAGTCTGTCCGCGTTCATACACGTGGGGGGGTAGAGATAAGGATGCTATGAGTTGCACATCGCTGGAGAGGGGCGAGTGGACGCACCGAATATCATCGCGGATGGACGTCTGCGGGAACTCGGGGCCATACGGGCGCCCGGTGTCTGGGTTGGGCGTGACTGGGGAAGCCGTCCCGTACGGCGAGCCTAGAACGTTGGCGCAGAAGATAAAGAATCGATTGGGGTCAAACGCCTTTCCGCGGCCCATGAGTGGACCCCACCTGCAACGTGTTCGGTTTGAATGACGAGGAAGTGAAAGATGAGAATACGGACCAGTCCTCGACGTCGGCACTGCCAGTGAAGGCATGGCAGATGATCATGACATTATCTCTGGATTCGTTGAGACGACCCCATGTTTTATATGCGACGGGGACGTCTCTCAGAAGACAACCATTTTCCAGCGTGAAGGTGGGCACGACGTGGATAGATTGATTGAGAATGGGCGGTGCGATGGGCATGCTGAGTTGGTGAATGTAATGTGAGGTAGGCGCGCCATACACCAAGTTGCTTGGCTAGTTGGCATCGGCACAATGACTCGAACACCTCATTATGGATACACACAAATATAGAGCGGTGTCCTCACAAATATTAGTACTGTGTGCTGAGTGCTGATCGTCGTTCGACATTCAGTCTTACATCTTGTAGTACAATCTAAGTTATCCGGAAAATGACCATACAAATTCCCTGACGAGGTTTCTTACCAACCTTTTCTTCGCCATCTATCCCGGTGTGCGTGAGCTTCTTCTACCGCTCTCTTATTGTATACATCGCCGTATCCCTCGTCCGTGCCACCATGGACGGTGCTTGGGGTTTCGCTACCTGCTAGTTCCCGCTTCTTCCGGCGAATGAGAGCCAGTGCGCGTTCGCGCTCCGACGACTCTCGATTCAAACGTGTGGTTGTTGGATCTAGTTGCTTCGGAGGGGGTGGAGGCGCAGCTGGGGGATGATCAGAATGGCGAGACAAACGATGGTTTCTGGGGCGTGAATTATTTGACGGAAGTGATGGTTGTGAGGATGGGCGAGTGGCCAGTTGTTGCGTTATAGAGGTAAGCGGATCATTCATAGATTTAAAGCGAAGATCCCTTTGTCTGTCGATACCGTCAGGAGACAATCATGAATGCGACAAACTGCGCACCGTCTCTCGTCCTCCTGATCCTCTCCAACTTGACCACGGTCTCTCGCTTTGTCTGAGTACCAGGGGTTTAAGTCTTTGGCACTTGGTGCAAGTGGGACGCCTTTCTCAGCTTCCGAGGGTGCTGTTTTTTTGGTCGCACGAATTGCGGTCATCGTCGCTTGCTGTAACACCACACCTTTAGCAAGGAATGCGACAAGACATACCAGCAACCTCACCTGCTCCAGATCCTCGAAAAGGTTGATATGCTTCCCAGACCCGATCCCTGTTCCAACCCCAGGTCCTACTTCTGCACTAGCTGAGCCCTCTACCTCATCTGCCTTCCCTTTTCCCTTCCCATCGATCCCTGCGCGTTCGCGCAACATCACCAGCCGAGCCTCTGCATCCGCGAGTGCGATGCGGCCCTCTTGTTCTGCGTCTTTAAGAGCTGCTTCTTCTTCATCTTTTCGGACGCGTTCGATGTTGTCCCGTCTATAGGGGTGGTAGGACTTGTGGTGTGCGATGTTCAATTTCCCCATGTTGTCTCCTTGCCAGCGTGGAAGAAAAGGAAGTGAGGAGTGGCTGTGTGATTTGCTTAGTCAACGGCATTAGAATAAAATAGGGCCAAACAACCCTGACTGAACACCATCCGAATTTTCAACTTCAGGCGTCACCGACTCGGTTGAATCAGAGAATATGGATGAAGAGGAAGCATTTATCCAGAAGATCTCTGATGCTCATCCCGGCTACACGTCGTTTATCACGCATCTCACTACTCTGGCATCCACATATCTGCCACCATTCATATACGTTACGGACGCGAACAACCCGCGCGTCACAACCTCGGTTATCGACGCCATCTTTCAAGACGTCTCCTCCATTCCAGATGCTCCACCTACTCTCTACGCGCATGTAAACGCCGTGTCATGTTTCACCCCGCGCGTATTTTACGATACCGTCCTCAACACGCTCGCGCGGTGGAAGCCCTCCTGGGAGGATGGTTGTCAAGTATGGCCTGGGGATGATCCACAAAGATACAACGACAGCATCGATAGTTTCCTGCATGGACTCAGGAGGCTACGTTTCGAGCGTACAGGCGATCCCTCTAAAAGGAAGGGAAAGGGAAAGGGAAAGGCTGTTGATTCTTCGAACGAGCAGGATCCATCGATGGTGATCTTGATCGAGAGAGCTGAGAGGCTCAGCGAAGGTCTTCCAGAGTTAATCGTCCCTCTCTCTCGTTTAGCTGAACTGGTCAGTCAACTCATCTCATTACGCGTCCGGAGCAACCTTACGTGGAGGAAAGCGTATCACTGATCGGTGTGGCCTTCGTATAGTCGCGAATCAATGTCTCGGTCATCCTGTTATCATCCGTCAGTTGGGAAAACATCCGGCCAGCCCTCGGTGCATCACCTGACCCGTATTATGTCGACGTCGAATCCATGGCCAAACAAAGTAAGTTTTTCGCAACGCAGATTTGGGTTTTTCTTTCGGCGACTTGTTATTGCAGATATCATCCAAAGGCTTGTGTCTGCGTTCCGCAGTACATCGTCGTCTGATACACCTCACGTGACCTACCATCCCGCTCTACAGCCACTCTATGAACAGTACGTGGAGACGCTTTACAATACCGTATCAATATACACAACCGATCCCCTCGAACTCCAATACGTGGCCGCAGCTCGGTGGCCGGGCTTCGTGAAGCCAGTTATCAGTCAACACGAAGAACTGGTACGGCAGGCGGAAGAGGAGGGATCAGATCCCCCTGAACTCGAACCTCCGGGAACGGATGGCCGTTTGCGGTTGTTCAAGTTCTTTTTACCCACATTTACAGCGGCTTTAGATGCGCTCTATCCACGCCTCGACAATGCCGCTGACTGGGCTGCAAGCCACGATTACGATGCAGGTCAAACATCGGCCGCATCCAACGATGGTCTTTCAAGCAAGGTGAAACCGGTTCCGAGTTTCAAAGTGGACCATCTTCCACGAATGTCGAAATTTATTCTTATCGCGGCGTTCTTGGCATCAGCAAATCCGCCCAAGAGCGATATACGGATGTTTAGCCGAGGACCAGAAGAACGAAGAAAGAGGCGGAGGAAATCTGGTTCTCCAAAGAAAAGTGGAGGGGCACAAACAGTTGTCAAGGTATTGGCCTGAACTCCACCTTCTTCGGGTCATCCGACTGGCCATATTCATTTCAATAGGCTTCTCAACGGCTACTTGGCCCTGCGACGTTTCCATTGGATAGACTGCTTGCAATCTTGGGTTCTTTATTGGAGGAAAATGATTACGAGACAAGACCGCATGACCCTCGGTTTGAGCTGCCGGGAGAATACACGGACACGGAAATTGGGCGGATTTACATCTACGCCAAGGTACGCCACTTGTCCTGATATCGTCCGGTTGTCAGGCAACAAACATTAAATCGACGTCACAGATCACGGAGCTGACTCTTATGCGGGCGTTGCATAGAACGAGCGCGATGGACAAGCTAGACGGACCGCCGATGTTCAAATGTGGGATATCGTATGATGTTGTATTGGCACTTGCACGGGATCTTGACGTTCCACTTAACGACCTGATGTGGGATCCAGCCTGAGACAGGTCGGTGACACTAGTCTAGGTGTTAATATAACGCAAAGGACGTGTTTACACTCTGGCACGCCGAGAGATCTGAACAAGTTTACGACGTGACCCATACACAACAAGGTGTATGCCATCTGGCATGAAAGATGGTACCTCCCATCTTCGGTCAGCAAGTGGACTTCAAGTTGGCCAGGTCCTGACAATCTAGACCTTGTAAGTGCCTCAGATCGGCTCCAATTGTCATGATCGATGGCAAGATCAGTGATAGGGAAGTAGCAAGCCATGGATCTGAATCATCTGATGTATAATTGATTGTCTCGAGAACAAGTGATATCGCTGGGACCACATGGTGCTTGTTTTTCCATGTTGAGACAAGAGTTTCAGCAAGTTGCATAGTCAGGGGGATACCTAGCACAATCTACGGTAGTTGTTCGTCATTTTAGCGGGGAAAGCAGTTGGACAATCGCAAACTCTTTCACTTTTCGCCTGACACTAGATATGGTGTGCGCAGTGAATAACTTAGCCAGCGCTAAATTTGTGCAGTGGCCAAACTGGGGCGACAGTGCGACAGACCCTAACCCTAAAATGAGTCTAGGATCAATGTTGAAGGAGTTGATGAATGGAGAGCAGCAAAGTTCCTTTTTCAAGGAATGGAGAAATTTGAATGTGCATTTCAGTCATGAGTAGCTCGTTGCCAACTTGGTCCGTAGTACTAGGAACGCAATCTGATCGGATATTTGCACAAAAGTGGTGCCAAATCGTCAAAGAGTATGGACATACAGATATTGATATCCTGACCACTCGATATCAGATATAAATCTCAGCAGACCTTCCTCACATACACATCTGAGGAAATGTGGTGGTGTAAGTTTGGTGTAGGCTCAAGGAACATCTAGTCTTGTCGACAGTGTAATGTTGAAGTGCCTGGCTATACAATGTTCCTTTGGAATATTAAGGATTACGTAATCCGGTGGGAGTTCTCCCTCGGTCACTGCTTTTATGATGCTGTTGCAACCATTCGAAATGAAACTTCAACATTCTCAATGTAAGCATTCTCTGGGCCTTTCTCGGTACCGAACTGTACATGTTACAACGGCGGATAGATGTTTCATACCACCGTGGTACCGGCGCACCTCAATCCAGACACCACTGCAACCGGGATCGCTCGGTGGCTATTTTACTTGAGCAATTTCCATAATTACGCGACGGTCAGCACTCAGGAACACGTTTTGAAGCTCGCTCAAAACTCCCACTCTTCTAGGTCTTCAAGCTGGCGCCAGTCTCACACTGCTCGTCTTCCCTCAATTCTCTTGATGTCCTTCGAGCACTCCTCTTCGTCGCCAGACTATCCATCGTGGCGGTTTAACACGCCTTCCCATGAATATTTTGCTGAGGTTCAGACGATAGGAAGCCAAAATAAGGAGTCAGAGCCGGACGACCATGTTCGTACCCTCCACTCAGGTGGGTCTTGTGAGACTGTCCTAGTACCTAGTGTCATTCAAACCATGCGATCAACCGCACCCAGCCACCGATATCTCCGTGCGTGGTCTGCGTCCATCGCCCTTGGTCGTGACCCTGAATGTTATCTATAGGAGTTCACGTCAGAATTTGACGATCCCAATCTTGACCCGAACCGAACTATCGAGTTTGATGACGATTCACCATACCCCGAAGTACGCTCTGCTGTAGCCAACACCGATGATCCATCGATACCCGTGATGACATTACGAACTTGGGTGCTCGGCCTGGCATGGTCGGTGATCATCCCTGGCGTCAACCAATTTCTCTTCTTCCGCTACCCCGCCGTGCCCGTCGTAGGCATCGTTGCACAACTAATTTCGTATCCGCTCGGGAGTTTCCTGGCAGCCTACATGCCTCGAAAACGGATACTCGGTATTTCGTTAAATCCAGGTCCGTTCTCTATCAAAGAACATGTGTTGATAACGGTTGGTGTCCTATTTCTGGACCTTTTGCTTCGCCCCCAGTTATTTACGTTTTGTAGATCATGGCCTCTGTTGGATCGCCATCGGCTTATGCGGTCAGTCTGTGCACCTGAAGGAACCGCCTTGTGTATTCAAATGATTTGATTTAGACCGACATTATCGCCGTACAGAGGGTGTATTACAACCAACGTTTCAGTTTTACTTGTCCGCACGTCTCACCCCCTAGAAGTGTCTCTCTTGGCTGATGCACGGCGTTTGCCACCTTTTGTTTTTGTTTGCACACAGACCAATGGTTACTAGTTGTTTCTACGCAGTTAATTGGCTTCTCGGCGGGTGGGATCGCCCGTCGATTTCTTGTAGTGCCGGCTAGCATGATATGGCCGACCACGCTTGTGTCCTGTGCGTTGTTCAATACCCTTCACTCGCAACAATACGCGGGGAGTGGACGGCTAGGTGGCATAAGCCGAGAGCGATTCTTTCTGTACGCCTTTACAGCATCGTATCTATGGTGTGAGTCTGTTATTCTTCCAATGTGCTGACCGTCGGAGATGACACTAAATCGGCGATACGCAGACTTCGTTCCTGGGTATTTGTGTGCGTCGTTGGCCTGGAAATCAATCCGACACTCCCAAGAGCTGATTAACTCCCTTTGGTTAGTCCAGGGGCTGTCGTATTTCTCGTGGGTTACTTGGATATGGCCCGAAAATGCGGGTGAGTCACGGGGTTTTTCGGTTAATCGACTGTGGCTCAAATTGGCTCGGAAGTCATTGCACAATTATTTGGGTGTGTCGCGTTTATTCCGTCTCTTTTTCGCGTTGTTCGTTGACAAGGTGAACGGTGGCAAGTTACATTCATGGGATGGTGAGTGTGATTACGAATAAGTCACAGTCGAGATGCACATGAAAGGATGGAACAGGGCATGTCTGTCATGACGTTTGATTGGTGCCAAATCGCGTGCGTATTCCTCAGTGTGGCTTGATCTGATAGGAATTGATGATGTTTGATACCTAGGTACATTGGCTCACCTCTAGCCACACCATGTATGAATTTGTGCGATTCTTGCCCAGCCGTTTCGCTTACATCCGTGATTAGGGTGGGCTGCGGCCAATATTCTCTTTGGTTTCGTGGTGTTTTACTGTGAGTCGCAAGAAGCTGTAACAATGCAATTTGTCCACGCTGACTTATCGTGTAGGGATCGTAACGCCCATACTCTATGTCCGTGATTCTTTTTAGAGTATTTGAAGCGCAGCTTACTCGCAGCCTTCGGCCAGTTCACAAACACCTGGGTATCGTTGTATATGCCGTGAGAATAATTGATAATCACGGGACTATGTCTACACGCTGAGCTTTTGAACGTAGGATTCAATCGCGACAGGTCTTTGATAATACGATGCACCCATACAACGTCACCCGAATTTTGACGCCGCAAGTCACGCTGGACATGGATGCATATAAATCGTATAGCCCAGTATTCATGTCGTACGTGCCCTTGCTCTGGTAGTTTCGGAAGCTCTTCACTCGAAAACCTTTAGGACGTCCTTCGCCATATCATATGGGTAGGTCTATCCTGCGACCACTTGATTTGCCTAATTAAGCTCGATGTCTAGGTTGTCGTTTGCTACGATCACAGGTGATTCTTTTCGTTTCATGGAAGGGGACTCGTATGAAAGTTTCATACCATAGCCACTCTCGTCCATACCTTCCTTCACTTCCGGAAGCAGATTATTCGGCAAAGTCAGCGATCCTTGAGAGAGGAACCCGACATCCATGCTCGCCTGATGAGCGCGTACCCGCAAGGTAATATCACTGCTATCAAACATTTGGGAGTTCCCGTCACGCTCACCACTCTCCCCATACATCCTCAATAGTTCCTGATTGGTGGTATCTTGTATTGTTTGCCGTCATGTTTACCCTGGGTGTTATTAGCATTGAACTGTGGCATACGCAAATGCCAGTATGGGCTTTCGTGATTGCTTTGCTTATAGGTAAATCCGCATTCTTGGTCGTCATAGACACTGCCATTCGCTAACGCGCGAGTCTTCTCGAAGCATTCACCTATGTCATTCCATGCGGTATGATTCAAGCGATCACGAACCAGCAAGTCGGACTTAAGTAGGTTCCTCTGCGCTTATAGTTGATTTATTCTCACGTCCCTCCTAGTGTGATCACGGAACTCATCATCGGGTACGAGCTCTACTTTTCCTTGCGAGGTCCTCGTGCTTAGCTGGGTCAAGTTATGCGTTACCCGGCCGTCCTATCGCTACGATGTTATTCAAGACGTTTGGATATATAGTGAGTAAATGGTACGGTTTCTCCGTCAGGGCAGTATGCTAAGTCAGCGACTAGACGATGTCGCAAGCATTAACCTTTACAGTGGACTTTAAGCTCGGGCATTATATGAAAATTCCCCCACGTACTATGTTTTGGTGTCAGGTTAGTTGTTACGACGTTGCCCTGTTCGCCGACGTACTTGACTCGTGCAGATTATATGTGTCGTCATCGCTGGGACTACCCAGCTTCTCGTACAATTATGGATGTTTGATCATATTCCGTGAGCCCAACGCATCATATCCATGATCATTGATTCATCCTGCTCTGGCAGGGACATATGCTCCGATATACAGAAAGACGGGTACATTACGGTCTCGTATCATTTTCCCAACGGTCATGCCAAGTTTTTACAGATTTGTATGCCCAAGCACCCAGGTGTTTGCAACGGCGTCTATCATATGGGGTGGGTGTGTTGAGTGATATGACAGTGGGACGTATCTCACGGGATGGTGTCATTTAGGCGTTGTCGGGCCGAAGCTCCAGTTTTCCTCTGGCCATCTATACAAGTATGTGCAACTAGTTTCTCACTCATCGGCTGATTGCTGATCATTAATATTAGTTGTAAATTACCATTCTCACGTTAATGTAAGTATCAGCTGACCAACCCTCAGCGCTCTTGTATTTCTTTGTCGTTGGGGCTGTTGCACCCGTTATTCCTTGGCTACTGATGAAGAAGTGGCCGAACAGTTTTTTGCGATACATCAAGTAGGTGGTGTGTACTCCTCGATGATAGTCGACGCTGACGCTACCGATAGTTTGTGAGATCATTCTGTATTCCCTTGTCAAGGGGATGCAGTTGATTTGCTCACCCTCCACCCTTTTTAGCCCCGTCATATTTAACGGAACAAATCTTATTCCGCCAGCGACAGCATTGAATTTTGTGCCCTGGGCGTACGTCCTTTGCGATACTCGTCATGTATGCAAGCTGACACTCCAAACAAGACTCGTTGGATTCATTTTTCAATACTTGATTCGAAGGTTTGCGAGGCGATCACGTTCTATCCCGTTCTCTTGCTAACGGGTGCATTACAGGCGGTATTTTGCTTGGTGGACAAAATACAATTGTAAGGGATACGTTTTCTCTAACCGTTCTTTGTTCGCTCACGCACTGCTAGATGTACTCTCGGCCGCGCTCGATGCGGGTCTGGCACTGTCGGTTATAACGATTTTCTTTACGTATGTCGATTTCCCATAACTTGAATGAAGGAAATTGACATCGTTGCCGCTTGCGTTTGGATAGTCTCCAATACCCTGGAAATGGCACGGTGAGCACTAGAAACCTGTTTCTCACATTTCATTAATGGGATGCATCTCGACGTGGGGTGTTCTGTCTGTTTCGCAGATCGGTCTGAATACCATACACAAATGGTGGGGTAATCAAGTGAGTTTGATCACGGGCGGTCTGGGAAGAACCACCCGTCATATTCACGTTCTATCCTATCCCGCTTGTAGGTATTCCAAACCAATTATGATGCGCTAGGTATACCCGTCCGTCAACTCGCGCCGGGCGAGACGTTTGGGTGAGGGAGGATATGCAACGAAATGATTGTTGTAGGTTGGAATGTTGATCTAGACAGCTTTTCTTTTGTCTTCTTCAAAGGGATTCTTGTTGTAGTGTGTTGTATCCGTATAATTGCTTTGGTTGTATCGTATCTAAATGGTACTTCTGCCTCTGTGCCGGTCGGGTGTAGTAGTAGGAATGATATATGGTGTACGACATTGGTCCACCTTCCACCAGCAGCCGGTGTTCTTCAGTCGTTTCCAGAGAGGGGGACAGTGATCAAGAGGACTGTCTACTACGCGAATCTTCATTCGCGGACTATAGACATCGCGGATCAACTCCGGATTTACCGTGACGCAAGGATGAAAAAGTAAAAGTATTTTCGGAACCTCCACCATTGCGTATGAGGACTCAAAACCGATGTGATGGATATATTATGAACACATGTCACTGAGGTACTGTCCGAGTGATACTAGATGGAAACTACAAAACGTCTAGCCTGCGTGCTATGTCGTCGAGGTGGTCATCCAAGGGGACGTCCTCCAGTATTTGCACGGCAATCATGCTATCGGCCGCGTACGCGCGCTTGTACACTACGGCCCCGTCGACACGTCGGTACCAGCGCGAATGCGGTCAACAGTTAAAGCACATCCAACATCCGAGCGCTGTCTATCAGCACGTTCAACGACACGTCTTCCCGTACCTGCACGGTGATCCTGCTCTCCGAAGCGACCCTCCTGTATTCGGGTATATTTCGGCGGGTCGGGGTGACCAACAGTGCTCCAAACGGTTGTCTCAGTCGAGCGATCAGTCGAAGGGCTCGTATCTCCTTGTCCGCCTGCAATATAGATGAAGGAGGCCGGAGAGATGCCGCATCTGGGGGGGGAATGGACTGTACTTCTTGGGTTTCTGCAAGTGTGATATCAGAAGGACCAGGGAACGACGGCGACTCGCTAGCCAAAGAAGACCGGTCCTCAGTGTTCTCCTCAAACATCATGTCTGCTACACTCCCGACAGGCCGTCGGTCGAGGAGAAAGTCAATCCAAGGGTGAATGAGGTATAGAGAGTCCAGTCGAGAGAGATCCACTCTAGTCCGAATCTCCACGATCCCGAGTGCAGCTGTCTGTGCACGGAAAACACGTTCAGACCTGCTCCGAGAAGGCGATAGAGACCCCAGTTTGAACCTCATGCACGGGAGTTTCATCCGTTGTCCCACAAACCATGGTACAGGGAGCTCATCGAGTCGGTCGTATAACTTCATAACCAAGACGAGATTGAGTGAAGACGCACGCAATCCGGCAATGATCACGTCCATTTCGGCACCTTTGATGGCTGGCGGAATATGCGATGTCGGTAACTCATGGAATACAGTGATGTCAGCAGGTAGGCAGCTATTGAAGCTGCCGGATCTCCCTGTCCACGCAAGGATATTCATGTCTCCCGAGCTGGTGAGTAGCTGTGCTAGGAGTCGCCCGAGTGACTTGTTCCCCTCGCCATATACAACAGGCAACGAGGCGGAAAATATCCCAAGTAGCGAGTATGCCTCATCCTCCACGAACGTCGTCTTCCGTATTGAAGCTAGACACAGCTTTTCCCTGATGTCGTCTAAGCCTGGTCGGAGTGCCATCAAGGCTCGTGCTGAGACACCGGTGGCCTCCTCCATCTCCGAGATGATATCGGGCGACTGCTTGTGGTTGGGAATGTCAAGGTTCATGTACGGTGTCCAATCCTGGGTGTAGAATCGGACCACCTTGGATGCATGGTATTCCTGGAATGTCCAGGCGCGAGTATTCCAAATGCTCTTCACGAGATCACCACGCCGCGATGGAGAGCGAACGCCGCGGAGAAAAATGACAGTTACAGCAGAACCCTGGTACCACTTGAACATGGCGACTAAGGCTTCTTGGAGCACGAAGTGATCTGCTTTGTTGATACAGCACGTATCACTCCATGCCCAATAG
>JBBPNO010000156.1:0-46061 GCA_038090915.1 Boletus eberwhitei
GGGGTGCTGCGCAAGTCAGCCGGGAGGCAGTGCGATTCTTCAGAGATGTTAACCAACCTCGAGGTGGCAGACTTCTCCAAGTGTCGTCTGGAGCAGGCATCGCGAGTCTCGCGTGTTACGGGCATTACAGCGCCACGTAAGCGTCTTCTATCGTGGGGTCACATTCCGAGCTCAAACTTGAACTTCATCAGGAAATTTGCTCTCGAGGGATTGACCGAAGCACTTGCATGTGAGTTGGACCCTGCCTGGAATATAAAAGTAAGTGAGACCGACTGCCTCCGTGTCTATAGACAGAAGCTAAATGCAAATAGATCACCATCCTCGAACCTGGGCCGTTCCTCACGGAAATTACTATGACAAACAGGCACCTAGCCCCTCCCCATCCTGCGTACACAAGTCCTGAACTGTCAGGATCTAAATGGCGCGCGATTTTCCAGTCGGGTGGTTTCGTCGACGGCGATCCCAAGAAAGCCTGTGTCGCGTTTGAGAAAGCATCTCGATTGGAAGATCCCCCAATGCGACTTCCTCTGCACAGAAGGGTGCTTGACATGGCAAATGAGAAGGGAAAGAGTTTGATGGAGACTGCGCAGAAATACAGGAACTGGTCTGATGATATATACTTGTAGTTACGGTCCATGGTAATGTAGACGGCCCGGCCGGGCCCAACGTATAATTGAATTAAAACGCCTCACCTGTCACGCTACGGTACCAGCAACTTCGCTCAGGTGAACCAGAAGAATGACTGATACAAAGCGCGAAGACTCTCAAGAGACACATGTAAAGGTTAGATGACACAGGACAATTTGCAGCAAGGGAATCGAAGAACGGCGAACGTTTTTACTTACATATCCATTCATACAGAACATCTTTACTATTGGTCCAGCATCGCGGAGGATGCCGAGGAATAGCGAGGAGAGCGGGGCGGGGTCCTACATGTAGAGTAGCAGAGCGCATTCCATCCACTGGTGCGATAGCGTCGTTCGCCGCACTGGCATGAGTCCCCGGGAATTGAATCCTCTTTGGACCTCGTTGGATAATTTGAACCAAACGAAGCAAATTGTTGCGTCGATGCATTGAGTTAGACCAATTTTACGTGCTCGCTAGGTGAGAGCTCAGGGCCGGGATACGGTTTTTCCTGTCGCTATCGCTTCAATACATCCTTTTCTGATTTATGTGACACGAGCGCCGTGTCATGTGCCTGATCTGCTATGCAGTAAGCCTTTTACATACTGAGGACTGGCACTCACGCCAGTTTGGATGGTATATCTGACTTGGGGCTGGTGAGTGGGGATGTGGACAATAGGAACCGAATACGCAGGACGGAATCATGAAGGCTTTCTCTCCGAGGTCTATCTTGAGGATGTTTCTCGGACGAGTCTCTGAGCAGACGCCGGTTAGCCGACACGGTACGACGGTACACGGTTTGCATGGTGAATCAAGTTCGGGGTTGCGTGTCAAAATCAACATGCAAGCGATCGCGACGAATCGATGGACGTACACATTCAATCATTGGTCAAGTTCACTGTGGGTTTTTAGTATGTCTTTTCCCCACGTTCCCTGGCGACAGTTGCTGCGTTAAAATACCCTGTGAGCTTTTAGACACGTTGACGCGATCATTGCGAAGAGGAACTCAATCCACCCGCATCAAGCTCTCGTCCAGTAAGTACTCAGTCGGATCGACTTTTTTTCTTATTTTTTTTTGCTCAACCACGACCATTTTTTCTACCTCTGGTACATCTCCTCCGCTTCGAGTCCTCGGGTCCGTTTTATCGCGTAGATAAGGCATGGTTGACAGGTCTAATATGTATGTTGCACGCAAGTTCAACTGGGGCTCACGGGGCACGAATGATATCCGCGATCAGAATACAGCGACTCCGAGCGACGCGAGCGGAGGAGAGACTTGGTCTTGGCGTGTATACCCACGTGACCGCCTCCACGTTCTGGAAGTAAACGTCCACGAATGGAAAGCCTTTACATCCACCGTTCAGCCGTCCAAGGTCACGGTCTCGTCCACCAGCCACCGTGCCTGCCAGGTCGGTGGCATCGGCTGCACATGTGGAAACCTATCATTGGCAGGCGAACATCGTCGAGGTTGTTGGGACTAGTCCCCCCGACCACTGAGGGTGGGCATTGGCTATCCAGATTCAGATGACACAGCGTCATGCCCAGCCTGGTCGACGACACCAGAGGTGCAGTGCACGAGCGCGTAGCAGCCGTCACGCTTGCGGTGCATACACCGGCGTGTATACGTGAGAAGGACGTGCGCCTGTCTTTCGTAACTGAGGCTCCAGGCTCCAGACTCTGGGTCTGGAGCGCGTACGTGGGCGACAGGCATGTATCGACCGTATGATACGGAGACTTCGCGCCGTACATTTCGGACCCATATCTGCGCACGAGACCTGGTGGATCAACTGGGCTTTAACAGCATACCGACGGCACAATGCAACGCACACATCGCCTGTTTCCTTCCGGCGCAGATCTCGCCAACGACCGGTGTGGGTACGTCCATACGAGTACTCTGGACGCAACACGCACACGACGGTTAACCGACTCGTGACAAAAGGGCAAAGGTAAACCAGTCCAACACGTGATTACTCGGACTTGCCTCTTCTTGTCAATTGAAAATGTCGCGCTCACATCATTCCGATTCAGGGGGCGTAAACCGGTATCATGAGTCACGTCCCGCAGCCTGCTTAGTCGGGAAACGCATAGCGTCCATTGTTATGCGCCGCTGGACCAGGTTGGAAAGTCTGGTCCTCGGGTCCATGTGGTTAAATTACTTTCCATCGATGGAAGTATTGACCATTGAATAGGGATGGTATTTGATAAAACATCGCGCGGGTAAGAGATGGGCCCTTTCTGATTGACATTTGGGATGATCAGCTCGGACATTTTGTCAATCGGTCCGAAGTCAGGAGGCAGAGAATAGATTCAGAGTGGCTTCCTAGAGGGAATAGATGGGCCCGCGGCAGAATGCGCCTAGAGTGTTGATTCCAACGTTTCGTTCCAAAGTTGCATACATGAGGGAAACCATTGCAACCACGCGTCATCCAGAAGTTCAAAAACACGTTCTAATAGAAAAAACAAAGAAAGCTCGTACGTTGCGCCGCCTCACGTCAAAGCTTCTGCACCAATCAATGATCCAGAAAAAGTGAATATCAAGTCATCACCGCCTCCTGCAAAGGCACCAGGTTCAAATCAGGCGCGGTGGGTACACAAAAGGGTGCCCAAAAGAGCGCGCCGCATCCATGCGGACCACTCGGAGAGCATTAGACTAGACTAGGTACCACAGGGTAACAAGGCACCAGCCGGATATCAATTCCATTAGCACACAGTGTCGATTTTGAAAACGGGACCAAAATGCGAAAAACGTGATTTACCTTCTAGGTAATCCGCAGCCAAGAGTCTGGAACACATGCATGGAAGCGAAGTTCGGGGGAATGGAAAAACGGGGTTGGGAAAAAAAATAAGAGGGAGAGGATCAGCGCTAATGTATTTAAGGAAATGTCGGTCGCTAAGGGTGGACGTACAGTTCGAGCGCAATTTCGGGTGGCAAGCGTTCTGTGAATTCATTGATGGGAATGTCTTCTTTAGAGCCTGCGCCATCATAATGCGCCTTAAAGGACATGTATTCGCAGACTTTTTCGACGATGGGGGCGCTGACGAAGGAGGGAAGCGAAAACCGGTATGCCGAGGAGAATACGCGCCGTTGTCATGTAAGCGAACGCTGGAAATCACGCAATTCAGCATGACACACCGTTCGCTGATTGGGCAGGTATTGGCCAGTGCTTCTTTGAAGCTGCCTATGTGAAGTCGGACCGTAATGTGGCGAGATGGAAGGCAAGAATCATATGACGCGTATTAGAAGAAAGAGTATCGGGTATGGAAGAGGAAGTCATCTAACTGTCGAAATTAAGCATGTTCTTGAGTGTTCCACTCATCATGGCGACGCTGCGTTTGATGAGAAAGGCGTATCCGTCAGAACTGACGAGCTTGACCCAACCGTCGTTGTCCTGCAGATCGTTAGGTGGTATCACCGAGACTGACGGGCGACCTACGTTGGCATCATTACTAGACATGGTGCGTGTTCCAGTTAGCAATCGTGGGAATATTGAATCTCAGTGGTTGTCGGGATTCGGGACCGTCCGTGGATCTTTGCGGCGTGCGCCTTGTGGCTCCGACAGACCCTCATCATTGAAAACCTGCCGCGCGCACGACAGTCATTCAAACCCTAGATATGGCTCTGCCAAAGGTGTGGATCACATTTTGCGTGGTATTACAGCAGGCTGATGTCCGCGGATGGTCGATCTAGCGAATCATCAAGGTAAACATGGTCGGCACGTCGATATCGTGTCACCCGCACTGCTGACCTCGTGCACCTGCTGTGTGTGGATACACATGGCTAGGAGACTGAGCGCCTTGTCGCAGACCCCGCTCCGGGGATTACGGCTGCACCGCACGAAGACAACCTGCGTTACTTTGACGTGACCATCCAAGGACCTGATGGGAGTCCCTTTCAACGTGAGTGACGGTGTCTCACACGAGCCAACGGTCTGACGCTGTGATAGAGGGCGTGTTTCATCTAGAGCTGTTCCTCCCTGAGGAGTACCCCATGAGCCCCCCGAAAGTACGGTTCCTGACCAAGATATACCATCCTAATATCGGTGAGGGTGCATGTTGGGGTGGCGTGTTGTTACTTTCCGCATGCTCACATAATGCCCGACGGCGGTTTGGTAGATAAATTGGGGCGCATCTGTCTTGATATTTTGAAAGGTGGGTGGAGAGTGTGGATTTACACCGCGGACAAGGGGTGACGGTGTGGTGTGCAGATAAATGGTCGCCGGCGCTGCAGATCCGGACGGTGCTGCTGTCGATACAGGCACTGCTGAGTGCACCGAATCCGGACGACCCATTGGCGACGGATGTGGCGAAGCACTACAAGGAGAACGAAAAGGACGCGCAGCGGGTGAGCCGGGAATGGACGGAGAAATATGCGTCTCAGTAGGGAAAAGATGTACAGTAGTAAGCTAGTGCAGTACGGTAGTTGAACACGCAAAAGTGATTTCGTAACAGACGTCGGGTCTAGGCAAGGTCTAGAACTGATCAAGTCTGCATGCGACCAGCACCGACATATTTACCGCGACCCTGCCCTTTGGATGGGCCACCTCTCCCCTCTGCCTCCTCTTTTACCTGACACTCGCTCACTCCACCCTCCCGGGTGCCCCCATGCCGCTCATCGCAGACATATTCCCCCTCCTCATCACCCAGCTTCTCCCATCTGGTAGAGACCCCGTCTCACCTTCTCTCCTCAGCCTCTCCAGCACTTCTCGCCACATCCGCGAGGCTTGCCTCCCCTTTCTCTTCGCAGAGGCCCGCTGGCCACAGAGATCAAAGACCGACAGAGACCATGGTCTCCTTTTCTACCCCGAATCTCTCTGGCCATACATCAGGTTCGTGTCATCCTTGATCCATGTATCTTTCTTATCGCCATCCCAAAGGCATTTCCGTCTCGAATGGCACGACGAGTGGACAGAGCCAGGCCGTATTCGCTACGGCTATCTTGATCGCGAGGGCATTTATTGCCCATACCACATGGAACTCGCCGTCTACGCCATCACACGTATGCCAAAACTTTCCAAAGTCACGTTGAGCACCCCTTTTCTCCCCCTTCAGGCATTTTACGAGGCCCTCGCCCAATGTCATACCCTCTCCTCATTCACCTTGATCGACACCCCAATCGATCAGAGCCTCATGCAATTCTACCCCGCGCCTATCCGCCGGGTCAACCTCACTCCCGTCGGCCAGACTCTACGCATCGGCGACGGCCCAACCGACCCAAAATTCGCAGAGATCAGCTACTTCATGCGGGACTGGAGGAGAAAATACAGAGCCCAGGCAAACCTCCGCGGATACAGAGAAATACGCTCCTCTGCCGTCTTTTTGCGTCAGCACGCCCCTACGCTCACTCACGTCGAACTATCAGGCGATTTGACCGTCTTCACCGGTCTTGCCACAATCGACTGGCCCGTTCTCTCCACCTTCGTCCTCCATGGTCGAGTCCCCAACCCGAATCTCAATCTCTCATTTCACATGGGTACAGCTCCCGCGCCGGTCCAACACATCCCTCGTCTCTTTGACGTATTGCGCAGGATGCCCATGTTGCGCGATTTTCGTCTGCTTTTCCCTCAGTCAAAATCGCAAGAGTTTCGCCTCCTCGATCCATACGCCCTCGCCAATCCCGAAAATCTCGCCAAGCTCGCTTCCCTGGACAGTTTCGCCATTTCGAATGCCTGTGCTCTCGAGGGCGTCCTCAATTACATGACCAACCTCCGGCGATTAGCCATTATGGCTCTGGTGGATCTTCCTCGGTGGCCCATTGCGCTCTCACAACCCCAGGTCGAAAGGGTACTCACGGATATCGGTGCAAGCAACTGCCCTCTGAAACATCTGCGTATCATAATCGAAGACAAACTCACGCCAACCATATGTCGTTTCATCTCTACTCATTGTCCCCAACTGGAAATCCTCGAGATCGAGCGGTGTGGCTACCACGATGGCAAGTCCGTGTCTTCCTGTGTACGTCCGCTCTTCCTCCCTCCTGTCCTCACTCGGTACCAATTTTGCACCCGTTTACTCCCGGGTTTTGCCATCATGGCCTTAATTTGACTGGGACGATCATTGTAACAGGATACTGACCCTCGAAACGTTGTTTTCATCTTTCATCGCACACAGCAGGAATATCTAGAAGCCCTCTCTCCCCTCTATTCCCTGCGCGACCTCCGGCTTTGCATGCAATTCCCGGAATATGATGAAATAGACGACTTGGAATCGTGGCGTGTCATACGGCAGGATTGCGCCGCCTTTTTTGCACGTGGTCTCAAGTCACTTCGAAAAGTGGGGTTCGAATATCGCAAGCGGACGGGCACGCACAGGTATCAAGACGCGTGGCTTGATTACGCGATATGTGGACGTGAGGAAGGGGAAATGAGGCTTTGTCCGCTCCCCGCGATGTGGTATCCCTTTCCAGAGGTTTGGGAACCGGAACAGCTCCGGTTTTGAAGGCAAAAGGGCCGGCGTGCGCCTTTCCAATGCGTATTGTTTGTCGCTCGCACGAGACCCTGTCCGTGCCTGGGTTTCTCTCTTCCAAGATTTATTTCCCATGGTTAATCATGCAACGATCATTTTCAAGTTAGCCTCATCTCCACCTGTATATGTTCATCATCATGCATCATCGCACCCAACGTGGTTACGCTCGTTCATTCAATCCTATTTGCAACTCATTCACTCTTCCCTCCCTTTTTCACATCATAACGACGTTCATTGGTACAACAAAAACAACACACATATTTCCCTTCATTTATACGCATTGACGGCGTAGATTCTTTCTTTCTTTCCTTCTCAGGGTGTTACTGTTGACCGTTGTGTGAGATAGGGGGGTATGGTGTTATACACGGTTATCGACGTTTCGTACACACATTCCTACGTGCGTGTTCGTGTCTCGTTGTTTGTTGTGCTCTTCTTTGCTCTCCGTGTCATCCTTGATCGGGAAATGTTATGTGCGTTTTTTTTTTTGTTGTTGTTGTTGTTGTTGGGTCTTTTCGAGGCTGGATGTATATGTGTACAGTGCCCGTTTCAATGTGTTGGCGTGGATCACTCACGCACGCATGTCGAGGACGCATAATAATCGCAGGTGCGTCCCCATTTCTTGTACGTGTCAAAGGGAAGGGTGTGCATTTCGGCAGAAGACAACCCTTCTCATGTCTTCTGCCATTTGTTCACTACACGGACGCATTCGTTTGTGGCGCCCTTTCAGAAGCTCGGATACTTCCGGAGACTAAATGCACCACACATACCCGATACTTTGCGAGGTGCTTCCTCAGGCTAGAAGGTCCGGTTCGAGACAACCACGTGGCTCTATGCAATTCAAGAAGGATTATTTGAGGGGGAGGAGTGATACCGAGATGAGGACTCGAGTGCGGTGAGTGAGGGGCAGGGGAGCAAGGGCAGGGGCAAAGGTCTACCGGTCTGCAAAATCCCGGGATGTATTTGCATATGACATATGACATATGTATGGATATGTCCGGGTGACCGTCGACCGATGTGACCGACGGACGGAATGGTGACTACTGTACATGTATGTGTGCATGTATGTGTGCAATTTGGATTTGGACGACTTGAACCGAATGGCTATAGGGCGACTGGTAACTTCGAATCTGGGTCGACATCTCGTTTCTGACGCTGACACTTGTCACGGTCAATGGGCCTTCCTTTTTTTTTAGGGGAACGATGTGGGGGTTGTGTGTGCGGGTTGTGTCGCATGTATATGTGTATATTATGCGTGCGTGCATGCGTGGTACGTGATCCGAGTCGAGCCGTCGTGCGTGTACGGGGCTGGGGTTGGGGGGGAGGGGAGGGTAAGGGTATTCGATTTCGACAACATCACGGGCAGGCAAGGGTTCAGGTTCGTGTTTCGGGTTTCGGGTTTTGGGTTCGGTGGTGACCTCGCGTGTCGTGCCCCCAAACGGCTCGGCACGTTTCCTTTCCCTTTTTTTTAGGGGGGGAGAATCAACTTTGTGAACGTGACAAGTACACCGCTCGACAAAGATATTCTATCCGGTCGTTCGAGAGCTGTGATTCAAAAGGACGATTAGCAAAGGAAGAGATAAGATAATGAAAATGAAAGAAAGCTTGGAGATCGATGGTCGTTCCTATGCCTCACGCTTCCCATGCTACGGTCGAATCTCTGCGTTGGTCTGAATCATGTCCGCTTTCGCGGCATGGAAGGACAGTTTCGAAACGTTTCGACGGTCGTGCTTGTTTCGGTAACCCCTAACACCCACCTCTTTTTTTTTTTCGTAGATCTAGATGCGTCGACCGTGTATTGCAATTGCCAAGGCCCTGAACGCCCATGTTTCCGACGAGTGAGGGGTCGGGATTCGTCGTACGGTCGCGATTGGTGTTCGGGTCTATTAAGAACGACGAACAATCAGATTGAGGTCGGCCATGGACGAAGAACGGTGATGATTGCGCCGTGTACCCGGGCTGTGGTCAGTTAGGTGGACACGAGACTCCGAGTCGGAGAGGCCATTACGTGTATAAATCCGCTTGGTTTATGGTGGGCCTACATGTAAATCTTCAGCTGCACACGTGTCTGCGAGGAATACCACCATCAAAGAGCACGAGCAATCATGAAGCCAAGATGGAAAAAAGAGATGTTTTAAGATAGAACAAAAACAAAAACGATTAGCCCACCGCGAGGGTCGAACTCGCAGCCTTCAGATCGCCTAGTTTGTTTCTTAAGAGTCTGACGCTCTATCCGATTGAGCTAGGCGGGCAATGAGTGATACTTTGAACGGTTAAAGATATACAACGATATCTGATGCACAATCTTCGCGCCGATCCTGTGTAACGTGGATCGACGCGCCTGCAGGAGTCTAGGCCCAGACTCTGTGCCCGCGGATATTACTTACAGTAAGTTACATACAAAGAATTGGGCAGCGACTTCCTTTCATGTGCGCCCACATGACAAAGTGTTTGGCGCTACATTTTAGCACCATGCATCATGCACGTCTCTTGCAACGTATGGCACCGCAACCAACCATCCTCACTCAAAATCTCGTAAAACCTTTCCTTTTTTTCTCCGTCTTGACCATTCAGTTCGATCAAGAATCCCTCTGAGGGGATTCTAGTGTGCCCAGGCGCCGCATTGCCGAATCCTGTGAAGGGAAGGAGAAATCCTGGTACACGCACGCAAACCAGCCTACAGAATAGACGTGGGTCGTCGATGAGTCATTTTTCGAATTGAATTGACTGCACGATAGGAGCATCGCCGTACGCAGCTTTCCCTGTGCACGCCTCATCCTCGAGTTTTCCCATTTTTTCGTCTGGCACCCATAAGAACGCTTCTCAGCGGTGTTCGCCTTCTCTCTCTCGAGTCCAGCGATATATCTACCCCGCCCAGCGGCAATACCTGCCTCTCTTTCAACGATCCAACGACTTCAATCTCAGCTGAATTGGACTTGGGCCGAAAACGAATTAGAAGAGCGCCGTCACCTGACCTCGGACCTCGGACATGACGCTCTCTTTGCGCTACCAACAACACAACCAAAGACAGGGTTTTGAGGGTCCATGAGGGTCTATCAGCTTGCGCCGGAAATTGTCACCCTTTCCGGGCTACCGTCTTGGCTAACTTGGCTAGCGGCGAATTTTTTATCAGCCGTCCAGCCAAACGATGGTAACCTTTCGTCTGTCATCCAGACAGAGTTGCGAGTTCAGTCAACCTGGCTATCTTTTCCTAAAACAATAAAAATTATCGTCATTGGTTCTCCTCGCAAACAGTCGAGTCCACATGTCCCTCCCGATCACGGTATTCGATTGACTAACCTTGGCTGTTCCTTTAGTATCCTTCTCAATGTCTAGATGATCTTCGGGACCTCGCAAACCAAATACAATCACGGGGAGGAGGGATGGATGTGTTCCGACATCATCTCGCCTCCGCTTTTCTCCAGAACAATCGTGGCGTATTCTACCCACGGCCTCGATCAAGCATTTCAAATGTTTGAGCATACTGTCTAGCCGACTCGGGACATTCGCCCCTCCATGCCCGTCTACTAGAAAACCTTGCCGTGACCATCAATATTCGAGTAATCTCCGTGCGGGTAGAGCCAGGACTTCCATCCCAACAGGGTTGGTCTCAAAACAAACCTGGAAATGCCTTGGATCCCTGTTCGCCGTTTAAACTGCTCTAGTGACCCTCCGTGATCGATTTCAGTATTTGGAATTGCTCTTTAGTGGACTTCTGACGGAAATCTCGACTTGGCGGGTCGTCTCAGATATCTCGGCGTCTCTAATCGTCATTGTTTTGACCATTTCTGTGACGCTCGTAACGTTCACTAGTACCTCTTCTGCTCAGTTTCATGCACCATAGCAATGGATCTTGATGCACTCGTACTTGAGCGAATGCCTCCCTTTCTGAAGCCTGTTTCTGTTGTCCTTATAGCAAGTCGTTTCCCGAAGTTGGACGATCCAAGGCATGCGCACGAACGCTGTCTATACTCCGCTTACACTGCGAGCTAAACACATGTACAAATCTATCGATGAAGTTCTATGATACATGTCGAGTACGTGCCTTCGACACCGGTGCAAAACGTCGAGAGACGCCCAGATGAAACACCGGGCTTTCACCAACACAGCAAGCGAATTTACACTTTCAACATACATCAGATCTCCGAATAGAGGTTGGACGATTGATCGTCCAGCTACACTTGTGGGGGCCTGTGGGGATTCACGTTCGCCAAGTCGAACTTGGACTGCACGTTGCCTTGCATACTTGGCATGGGACAAAAAGAATTTCCGAATCCTCGTCTGCTGCTGATTAATGATTTTGGGAGATTGTGAAACCTTTTCCCCCCCAAAAGTCTTGGATATAATCGAGCAAGACCGATGCAGCCTCTCATTTGCACCTTGCATTCCAGAATGATTCGGTAGTTGATACATACTGTAAACCAAAGCCCTTCAGCGCGAGCGTACGCGTCAAAATGAGAGCCTACTTATCGCCTCGAATCAACGAGAATTCCTTGCACATCGAGATGAACTTGCTTTGTCGCACTTGTGCTTTGGAACAATCAGCGTACAGATGGGGTCAATTTTTGATCGTCGAGTGTCGAGAAAGGCTCCAAACCCACCGATGGCCGGATGGAATGAACTACCTGAGGTTCTGCAGCCTAGAAAACGCCCCGTGGGGGTTCAGTCGTATATGTTCCCTGAGGTAAATTAAATCAGTAATTCATATCGACGTGAGTGAGATTGAGCTGTACACAATGTCAGGGATACTTCACGACCAACACCAAAAGGTTTATAAAGTTGCATTCATCATGATTTGGTACTGGTAGCTGCGGCGCACGATCCAAATGGATATGTTCGTCGAGAATGGTCTCGGTGGCCCCTTCAGTCGGGTGACTCGGGTCGATTCGCTGGTAGCTGGGGAGACGCGAATGGAAATAAAGGCCTGTTTCTTGAGACACACACCCCATAACTTACCTCGTCAATGATGGGAGTGTCAGCCAGTGGTAAGGATTCCAGATCAAGTCTGCCTGAAACGATAGATCTGCACGCTGGGTCAACGTTGTCTGCATCAGATACTGTAACAAACCGGGAGAAGGCTCCTCGTGTGACGATTCAACACGTGTAGTCCTGTATAACTCGAAGAACGTACTGTGCACGCTGTGCGCGTACGTCATGTAAGTGCAGATCAGTGGACCTTGTTCTGGCCAGTGCGAGCTGTATTTGCCAATGGCGTTCGACGTTGGCGCACAGGAGCCAACAGCATTTCGCTCGGTGTGTTCCAGTATAAAAGTTGTGGTGGCAGGCTGAGGCATGTCGCGGTCAGAGACTTTGCCTGTCGAATTTTTTAGTTCTCGCTTCGACTTGTACCACCACCAGCAAACATTGCCAAAAATGCTGTCGACCCGTACTGCATTGCTGCCCTTTCGATTGACCGTAGCTACGAAAGCTGCTGTCGTCGCTGGTCGTCGCCAAGCTGCGCTCACCGCCGTGCGCGGTAGAGACTCGGTTAGGTCCATCCAGTCTGTTGCCCAGACCGACAGAGTCCGTTCTCTCCAACAACTAGGCAATCACAGGCGTGTTGACACACTTGTGTAGGATACCATCACCCGCCTCCTCTACTCTCTCGGTACGAAACGTGAAGTAGAACGTCACCTCCGTATCTTCTCGTCTTCCTCGCACCCGTCCCAACCCGCGAAATTTGCTGTCATCAAAATCGGCGGTGCAGTCCTCGATGACCTCGAGGAGCTTGCTCTCAGTCTTAGCTTCCTCTACCGCGTGGGCCTCTACCCCGTCGTCCTCCACGGCGCTGGTCCACAGATGAACGACATCCTGGAGGGCGAGGGCGTTAAGCCGGAGTATATCGACGGCATTCGTGTTACCGGTACGTTCCTGTTCTCAACATGCTTTCTTAACATGTTAATATATCTTGTTGGCTCGGCTCGCTTTCGTAGACGCAAAGACCCTCCAAATCGCTCGTCGTGTTTTCCTCGAGGAAAACTTGAAACTGGTTGGCGCGCTCGAGAAGCTCGGTACGCGTGCCCGTCCTATCACCTCTGGTGTTTTCACAGCTACCGCGCTCGATTCCGACAAGTACGGTTTGGTCGGCAAGGTTACACGAGTCGACAAACGGCCCATTGAAGCCTCGATCCGTGCTGGCGCATTGCCCATCTTATGCAGTCTCGCCGAGAGCAACGACGGGCAAATTCTGAACGTCAATGCAGACGTTGCCGCAGGAGAACTTGCAAAGGAGCTTGAGCCCATGAAAATTGTGTTCCTCAATGAAAAAGGTGGTCTGTTCCATGGCGTTACAGGAGAAAAGCTGGATGTGATCAACCTTGACGAGGTGTGTCTGGGCTCGGAATTTCTTCGGAATATTCTAACCACAGTCGACGAGTAGGAATACGACCAGCTCTTGAAGGAACCTTGGGTCAAGTACGGCACAAAACTCAAGTTGCGAGAGTTCAAAGAACTCCTGGACGTCCTTCCACGCTCGTCCTCTGTTGCAGTCATCTCCGCTTCCAATCTTCAGCGAGAACTCTTCACTGATTCTGGTGCTGGTACACTCATTCGCCGAGGGTACAAGCTTTTCAAACACCAAACCTTCGAAAGCATCGGGAAAGACCGACTCCGCCAGGTTATCTCGGAGCGCGACGAGTATATCCGCACAGGCAAAGAAAGTCTCGCAGGGATCCTCTCCTCTCTCGAGGATGCTAAACCAGGGGAGTGGTCGATCTACGCCGACGAACCTCTCGATGCCGTTGCTATCGTGTCTCACCCTGCAGGCCAGATACCAGTGCTAACGAAACTTCTTGCCTCTCGCGCTGGCGTGCTCAACGGCGTCCTCGACAACGTGTGGAATGCGTTGAAGAAGGATCATCGACAGCTCGTATGGACAGCATCCATTTCTCCCCCTACCGCCCCCTCCCCTTTGTCTGTTCCTCAATCTGCTCAGGGTGAAGAGATGATGGATCGTTCTTGGCATTTCGATCGTGCAGAGGGGTCTTTCACGCGTTCTGGCCGTTCCTTGTTCTGGTATGGCATCAGCGATGTGAGTGAAGTGGAACGGGTCGTCAAGAGTCTTGAGCAGAGCGGACGGGTAGGGAGAACGTACCTTCCTCTCGGTCTCGCGAAATCGCAATTGGGCGGTAGCAGGGGCTTCGCTACACTAGCGCGTCGACCAGGATTCCCTAACGGTAGTCGAGGATATGCCACTCAGGCATCTGTGCCCTCCACGGAGCCAAAACGTGTTGCCCTCATTGGAGCACGGGGATACACTGGACAGGCGTTGACCTCCCTGCTGAACACACACCCATACCTCTCCCTCACACATGTTTCCTCTCGTGTCCTCGAAGGACACCCGCTGAAGGGGTACACCAAGTCCCCAATCACACATACAAATCTCTCGGTCGAGGATGTCGAACAGATGGAGAAGCAAGGCGAGGTCGACGCATGGGTAATGGCGCTTCCAAACGGGGTGTGCAAGCCCTTCGTGGACGCTGTTGACAAAGGTGCGAAGGAGAGGCAAGGAGAGGGTAGTGTGGTCGTGGACTTGGGCGCGGATTATAGGTTTGAGGACGGTTGGACATACGGATTACCTGGTGAGGGGTCGTCTTTGTAAAGAGTGGTCGGGGAATCTGTAATAACAAAATTTTCTCTTCTCTCCATCTGACACCCCGCGGGTCGCATGATTAGAGTTGTACGGACGCGACGATATTCGCGCCTCCAACCGGATCTCGAACCCAGGCTGCTATGCCACCTCGACACAACTCCTCATTGCTCCTCTCCTTCCATACCTCGCTCCGCCCGCCTGGCCTACCGTATTTGGTATCTCAGGGTACAGTGGTGCTGGGACGATCACTCAGCCAGGCGAAGCCGGTGCTCGCCCGGTGACGTTGCCCAAAGTAACACCCAAGAGCCTCGAAGGCGGTGTTCGCCCATACTCGCTCACAGATCACATCCACGAACGCGAAGCGGGATGGCACCTCTCTAAACTCCTCCCCGCTCCCACCGGCGCAGCCTCTTTCTTTGCCTCCGCCTCGAGCTCGAAGCCACCACGCATGCAACTCGCCTTTGTCCCGAGCGTCGGCCCCTTCTTTAGCGGCATCCTCAGCACGCTCTCTTTCCCATTGTCCACGTCGACGCTCAGCGCGAGTGACATCGCCTCGCTCTACACGTCGTACTACGCCGGCGAGCGCCTCGTACGCATCCAAAAAGGTGTGCCGGCGCTCGGAGACGTGCAAGGTCAGCACGGGTGGGTCGTCGGTGGGGTACAGGTACACAGTGAGCTGGAACGCGTGGTCGTCGTCGGGGGATTGGATAACTTGTTGAAGGGGGCGGCGACGCAGTGTTTACAGGTGCGTTTTCGGTTTTCCTTCTGTACTGTCTTTCTTTGGTCTGATGAGAGATAGAATTTGAACCTGGCGCTTGGGTATGACGAGTATGCGGGTATTCCGGTGCAAGGGGAGGGCGCTTAGACGCTGATGGTACGATCTGTGTGTCAGCTCAAAGTGATTGGTTGTCGGGCCTCCACGCGATGAAAATGTACGCTGCATGTCGATCATGTATATATAATATGTAGCCTTGTAGCTCAACCACGCAAATGCGTATTTAGTTGACGTTGTAGATTTTGAATAAATTTTTGAGTATCGACATGGCAGATTGACGACGGGGGATCCCGGACGCTACTCAGGCTCCACTGCCCAGGGACGGTGCTTATGAATTGAGCATCATCACCTTTGGTCGCGATGTCGTCCAGATCGACGTCCGAGTTCCGGTGACACAGCCAATATATGAGCATCGTGATGACGAGAAGGTTACATGCCATCTCAGAGAAGCAGAATGACGCAACGTGTCTTTCCTCCTCCTGTAGACTTTACCTTTCAGGACGCCGGATATTCCGAGGCCTGGCACCCCAAGAGATTGCACTTTTATTAAGACAGTCTCATTCCCCATCTAAGCTGACCTCGGCGTGGAATCGAGACGCTCCTACATCGACAAGGGCAAGAATCAGAGAGGTCACACTGTAGGGTGGGAAGAGGAAAATGGAGTGTGTGATCGAGATAATTTCGGTGATGCAAATCGAGGAAGCAAACGAAGGGATGAGCGATACACGTTGGCCGTGCTCTATCTTGGTGCTTCTTAAGGGGCAGAGAGGTAATGTTATGAGGGTACGTGGTTGCGGCATCCACATGCAAACGGAACCAACGATGTCAAGAAGCAGGGTAGTCGTAGCCAGCAAAAGCAGGAGATATCCTGGCGATAGGACGGCCTGGATACGCGGGTGATGGGATGTGGTTTAGAGTGGTTTCTCGGTGAGAGGTGTCGAAGGATGACCAGCGTTGCTTGGAGAGGAACAAAATAGGCACACCACCAGGGATGTATCTATACGTGGCATAAAATGGCTGCCGTACTCCCATCATCGGACTTGATACCTCGGCCCTCCTTGTTGCAATGTTGCCAAGCGTGGTCAGCTGAGGCGGGAACAATATTGATCGACTCACTGAGGGAAGTAAAGCATTTGACAATTAGTGTCTAGAAAATGAATAATCGACTGAACCTGTAAATCAGTGCCCTATAAATTAGTGTTAGAATAGACACTTTTTTGCTAAGCTATAAAATCATTGTCGCCGTTGCGAAAAATCGGCCGCCATGGCTCACCGCTCCGTGCTCCATTGCGAAAGTAAGTGATCTCAGATTCTCAGCCACAATGTGGCCGGCTATACATGGGACCGGGCATGAGCTGCACCCAAATTTCCAGACCAATCGGGCATGCAGCACCGGTTCAACGGCTCCAATTCGCTCACATTGATTGTGAATGACGATAAGTGATAAATTCAGCAGAGAGGCCCGCGTGAGACTGCCAGTGGCCAGTGGGACATAAACGGCAAAGTCCTTGGGTCCAGATGCGCCGGCAGTCGCCGAGAGCACAGCCATTGCAATATTGTACCACTAATTGATCCTTTGCCCACATATTCAGCTCCCTCAGCCGCCGTTACATTCTACCCACCATAAGCCGTATCAATTTCTTCATCCCACTTCAAATACATAGAGGCAGCGTTTCCGTATTAATAGCCAATCATGCGTGCGAATCTAAATCGTTGCCCAGACCGGCCCATCAGACGAGAGTGATGATGATGAAAATTCGCTGATTGGCAGCCTGTGATGCTCAAAATTCTATTCCAAATTCATGTGGGTCCCAGGTCTCATCAATGTGGGCAACTCAATGATCGGCTATGTTTTGGATGTGTAGTATCTATGTGAATTTGGAAGACTGAACAGTCAGCTAATCACACATGTTTATGTGCGACGCTGGGAATGCCATCCATGACTTTGTGGTTGTCTACTGGCACGCTGGTAGCTCTTCAAACACAGACATGGACACGGAACCGGCCCGAGTATGCCCGGCCAATCCCGCAATCCTATCTCAGGTCCCTGCCCTCGCTCAGGTCAGTCAACATTCACTCTTCTGTCGACTTTCTAGGATGACATGGGAGTCAACACGACGAAAACAACAGCCATCATATGGAGATAGCAACTTACCTTCCGCCCGCCGAATCACAGGACGCACCAGACGTGAAAAGTGTTGTGCTATCACATTTGTGGCAATTGACCAGACAGCTCCCCAGGGTATTAAGGGGTCTAGAACGTATCAAGCCCAGTGTCTTAATTTTTTTTTTTTAATACTTGCGCACACGTGCGTACCTGATGTTTGGTCATCTGACGCAAGCCAAGTCCGCTTCTCCTAGGATCCCGCCAATCATGTCCGCATGTCCTCAGGTCCAAACTCCAGTCACTTCATTCTGAATGTTCCTAACACACATCAAGCCCTCTCACACCGGTGTGGCTAAAGCGGCCACATCATATTTCTGCGACAGGCTTGAGAATATCCATGCTGTCCTCATGCTTGACATGTTACACATCCGGTTCATATCGGATGCCATCCTACAGACGATATCCAAACGGTACGTAACGTAACCTCCGCTTTCAGCCCTCAAATAGAGGATCGTACGAAAGGAAATAATGTTCGCAGTAGCTTGGGGTGGCAGGGTTTCAACTTCACTAACGTGATCTTAGAATACTTAGGTATGCTACAATTCACACAAAACATGACCGCAAGGGCATGTGGACTGTTCCGATCTCATTCTGGTGGTTCATAGAGCCTGTTCGTCTCCCAACAGCTTCCTCGGACAACACGGTATTCGCTCCTGGAATATTCTGATAAACGTCAGATAACCTTCCTGACCCGCTCACCTCTCGAGGACCGTTAGTAAGTAGCCTGCTGTCCTAGTTATGAAGTCATATTCGGCATATCCCCTCCGCCAATGCACTAGCACCTAGGATTTGATATTGATATTGATATTATCTAGCAGTGATATCTAGCACCTCGGCGACGACCATAGGCCGGAACAAAGCTGTTATCTCCGCCTTCGTCGTGAGATAGTTTGTGCTGTTGTATCGACGCTTTGTAGCGCACAGGTATATGAAAAATAAATGCGTGAGTTATTCTCCGATGATCTGGGAGCCAGTTCTCAACAGCCTAGACCCATGATCGATCAAAGGATGGTGCACTTCCATCTACACGGCCTGCACAGTTGGACCCACTTTCCCGTGAAATCCCAACGGACAAACGCGTTTTGGCCTCGTTATTTTGCGATCTTCACTCATATGTCGGCGATTGGCTAGGTCTCAGCCGCTATGTAACGCACACGTGATCTGATCCGCGGTCTAGTACCGTGCTCGGATGCAAGGATCGATATCTTATTTCCGAAAGAACATTGCCATGACTCATGGCACAAGCTCATCCAACCGGATTTTCTGCACTTGGGGCTTTCCTATTTTCCTTCATGTTCACTACCTTCGCCGAGTCTCATCCACTACGGGTGAAATTTGTCCCCATCACACAGCCCACCTTACAGGTACAAGGGACGACAAGGCAGCTGATGCTGACAGATCGTGGATTGTCCAAATTTTGTGCTGAGAACTCACCAGTCATCACTCGGCCCAATGGTGCGGAGTGAACCGCATGGGCACGTAGATCATTCCAGCCTTGTCCTCGGAGTCCTCGTCCATCCACGACAAGCACTTGAGGCAGAATTCGGTGGGGTCAGTGCACTCAGGGGTATATAAACCCCTCAATTCATCTCGAATTCCTCAAGCACTCCAGTACACGAGTTCTTACAACCTCTTCGCTCTTCCTGCTACAATGCGTTTCTTCGCGATTGCCTCTGTCCTCTTCACCGCTGCTGTCGCGGTGTTCGCCAGCCCAGTCGTCGAACGCCAGGCCCCCCAGTCTGTTGCCGTCGTCCTGAGTGGCCTCAGTGACACCGTTACACCTCTTGCCAACCAATTGCGTGAGTAGCGCACACGCTCTCGTTTTTACCCGCTCGCTGACGACGATGCAGTCTATGCCAACGCTCAGAACGCGACACAGGACACCCTGACGCCCATCATCGGTGACATTAGCACGGCTCTGACTGGTGCTGTCAGCAGCTTGAACCTGCTTGTCGGGCAGCCCACTGAGGTGATCATGGCCTCGGTCGATGGCACCACTATTCTAGTGGCATCTGACATCGCCACTCTTCTTGCCGTCATTGTCAACGTGCGTCTCCAGTGATTTAATTACCAGCCGTTCATAAACTCACTTGACTGTCATGCAATAGCTCATCTTCACGGCTATTAGTGCAGTGCTCCTCGTAGTCGACCTCGCAATCTACTCTATCATCTACGCTTTGTTGGCTGCACTCGGGCAAGTATTACTCAATGTTGCGGTACGAAAAGCCCTAATAGCCTTGTAATCCACCAGGGAAGTCGTCTTCACCTTGTTGTCCATCGTGCTTTCCTTGGTCATCGGGCTCCTCGATCCTCTCCTCCTCCTCCTCGCGCCTGTTCTCTCCATCATCAGCAGCCTGGGTCTCACCTCACTTCTCAACGGGCTTCTCGGCGGCTTGCTGTAAATTTAACCACTTGTAGTATCACACTGTCCTTATCCCAGGGACCAACTTTAGTGGAAATGTTCTGTAAACCTTTGTTCGTCGTTCTTCGATTCCCTTGTTGTCGAATAGCGTTTTTCTGTCCTATATCCTCGGAATAAATTAGTGTTCCGAGTTCGAACTGGCAAGCATCGTCCCCTGAATTCTCACATTTGGGTGTATTTCCTGAGCGCAACCGCCAGTACCGAAGCGCGCTACGCGACCTTCCCGCGAACCTCGTCCAATTTTTTACATAATTTCGCGTTCCAACCGAGCAAATGTTTGGATTCTCAGGCTGTCGGCTGTGGTGTAACACGAGTAACTCAAAATCTCATTTCAATCCCTCGAGCTGTACTGGATCCAGCCAGCATTGCACACCAAGTGAATCGGAGTGATGCGAACGAACTCCGTAGAATTTTCGCGAGCACGTCGCCACTGATTATGATTTTCTAGAATACATGTATAATATTATGGGGGAATCTAAGCCAGACATTATTTATATAGCAGGGGCTTGGTCCGAAGCAATTGGTATCGACAAGTCCTCTGCAGATCCTGCAAAAGATTCAACCAGGTAAATCACGCCAAAAATTAGGAAGAGCGTAGCTCCTCCGAAAGTAACTGTGGAACAAATGTGAGGAAGAAATAGTGGCATATAGTACTTGAACACAAACCATGTTTAACGGATATCTTGGTCGAGAGATAACTACCGGCTACGACAGCAAGACTCGTGCAGGTTGTGTGACCGATGACTGTACCCAATGTCACGAGATAGACGTTCTTTAAAAAGAAGGAAGAACGTGTGAGTCCATCTGTACCAATGACCAATGATTCACCCACGTGCGTTGCACCCAGCGCGATGGTTGTAAACTGACTCCTATCGCCCCATTCTCCCAGGAATGTGAGGAGAAACGACTGGGCGAAGACCGGCCCTAAGATGAGATTGAAAAAGTTGCGTGCCCCCTCAGCAATGTTGGATTTTGTCGCCTTTCGAAGAGGCGGTGAGGCATCCGCCCCGCCTTCTTCGAGACGCTCCAAGGGGATGGAATGGCCATTTGATCCCATAACCATTTCTGCAGCGTCAGTCTCGATCTCTTCTGCCGCTTCTCGCATTTCCTCCTCCATTTTTTCACTCCCACTCTGCATCTCTCGCGCTTCCATTATCATTTTGGATCCAAACACCAAGAAAAGTACGCCCGCAGCGATGTGAATCCATTTCTCGGGGACGAGTTTTGGGAGAAGATGACCCATTTCGGCAGAGAGCAGGGACATCAACAACAAGGAGGCGAAAGCACCTGCAAACACCACGCGGCGAGGATGGCGCATTGCCAGGATGGCTGCAATGAAAAACGTTTTGTCGCCGATTTCTGAAAATATTATCATCAAGAATGAACGTAGGAGTGTGTCGAATAATGAGTCGGTGCCATCGTCAACCGTGGACATTGTATCCTGGTGCAAACCCCGTCAAGAAAGCGTTATAAAAACTGCACACAGACAGACCTGTTGTGATCTGTTTCAGCCGGGGTGGTTGAGTGTTGCTGGACGATGCCGAAAGTTGAAAGGCTGCAACGCCGTGTCAACGTCTGAAGTTGTGTGGCCCACTGTGGAAATAACGGAATAAAAAGTCCACACGTGACACACGGTAGTTCCAGTGTTCCAGTTTCAAGTTTATTCAATGTAAAATGATCCTGTCTGGCCCGACTGCACCCAGGATGAAGCTTCGTACAAGAGCGCGTCGTTCGAGCGATACATGTGCGTCAACAAGCGTTTTGCACAAGTCGTCATCGCAAACTACCGTGATGGCGACTCATTGGTCTCTTTATCTTCCTTGCATGACCACTCATGCTCCTTCCCGCACCCCTCCGCGCCCATCCGAAGCTCGCCAACACCCATCGGCTTTTTCCCCCATAGAGCTTTCCGGGGTTCCCCTCTCCCGGCATCTTTCAGTGCCTGCCCGTGCCAGAGTCTAATGTGGTCTCCTTTGCAGCCGATCTCGCCATTGGCTACCAAATCCCGAGTCGTCCCGTCCACTTTGGGCGGCCTGTTAGCCGCATCGTGCTTGTGGCCCATGCCAATGGTATCCAGGTTGAGGGCGCCTCTGGGATTGGTGCCGGAGCCGACAGGGGACGTTCGTTGACGTCGGGGTCTTCCCTATGGGTACTGACGTCCGTGCGCTGCGGAAGCAGATTGAATTTTTTCCGCGACAAACCTATGCTCAGGCTGATGACGCGATTGATTGGACGTGAACCTGACGTTCGCTATTTGATTTAGTTTCCGAGATAGTGATACGCCTGTATGAAGTTGGTCGTTGGGCGGAGGAGATTCAGGTGCGTGTCGGTGACTATGATATTCGTTTCCTTCTCATATGTGATTGTCATAGGACGTCAGGTATAAGATCGAAGTTTTTGAATGACTTTTGAAGATGAAACTTGTACATTTGCTTGAACGGCTGTTTGGTCACTAACCCGGTGCTGATCGAATGTAAGCTTTCGGAGAAAATCTAGTTTCACAGTTTTCTACGAGATAAGACAAGAGTTACACGGCGTATCCGCCAAAGTGACGAAAACGAGGAAATATGCCTATAACCACTTGCTTTCCCGAGATATCCAATTCAGAAACGTGGTAGGTCTGTAAGCCTCTGGGAAAATTACAGATCCAATCAGACCTTTCCTTGCCCACACGTCCACGAGAAGATGTCCCCATAGGATATGCCAGGACATCACCCACAATCAACCAATCACCCCACCTACACGTCTCCCAGTGGCCAGTTTCCAAGCATATTCCATTAAGATCCCAACACCATGCATGAGGGAGAATCCCACAACTGGAAGTGTGTCTGAACCGCGACCCATTCCCCGCATCCCGAGATCCTGCAAAACGCCCGAAACGGCGAAAGCACCCATAATGACCCCAGCTCGTCCAAAATACTTTTCCGGAGGCTTACTCCCCACCGCCACAAAGCACTCACGAAAGAGTTGGTGCCACTTTCGTCCCCAGAAGCTAGCGAGCGAGGTTGAAAAAAAAGGGTAATCGAAAAGAGGGGGCCACTGTGATGGGTATTGCTGGAATGCTATCGTGAACAATGCCGCATGTAGGTGGTAGACTTCCCCGATGACAATGTATATAGTGATCCCGGAAAGCATTGCGATAATAGATGATTTCATGTACCGTTCCAGTGGAGGTATCGAGGAATCGAAGATTGTACCGCCTTTCGGTGTTCCAAAGGTGCGGGATCCAAATGAATGGATGGTTCTGCACAAGGTGTCGAATACGAGCGCCAAGCAGATGATTCGACAAAGAGAAAGCAAGAAAAACATCAATCGGGATTCCACTCGGAAATACGGCGCTGGGATGTGCATCTTTTGAGACCCGTTCCAACCAATTCCCCTTAAATTTGTAATGAGATCCCAGGCATTCCACATCGCGGAAGAGACACCGTGGTCGGTGAGGGTATTTCCATTTTGACCATTGATTGTTGGATTTCCCGACTTGTAGATCGGCAATCTGGTGTAAGGCCGCCGTGCAAACACCCATGTCGTGCATCGCATCGCGATAACAAACATGCCAAGCTGGATTGTAGAGCTCGAGCCTGTACAATGCTGACGAGACTTTGACACTCACCGCTAGTCCGCGATTGAGATGATCGTAACCAGGATTATTCCACGAAAAATCCAGAGACATGTTGGCTCGGAAGGTCATCCAAAACACTACGGGAAGGAGTGCAGCTCGGTAAAGACCCGTGCACGGTAATTGCACGAGTACGGCCATGACATAGTAGCTGAGGAGAGTGGGTACGAATATAACAGCGAAGGTATATGGAGTCACAAAAGCTCACTCAAAAGTAAATGCATGTCGAAGAATTTCTGGTCGCCTGTGGAAGGACCATATCAGGCCTTTGAGAATAAGTGTAGAGAAGAGAGGTTTAACCAAGGCATAATGGAAATAAGGAGACCTACAGACACAATGGAGAAACCAATGTTTAGAACAGGTCTGAATGTCACGAAAATGTGAGGACAATTGTTCACATTTATAATGGCCCGTTCTGCTCCTCGGTCTCACGAAACATACCCTGCCAGATTTAGAGCCAACGCACAAGGCTGTATACGCTGTTTCAGATCACTAAAGCCGCATCTGCGGGAACGACAGGAGTGCTCGCTCACCTCTTTTGTTCCTCGTTCAATAATGTCCAGCACATCATTCAAAATTTCAAATATCCCACATGGTGCAGTTGGCGGAGCGTTTCGGGCCCAGTTACCTTATACGCTGACGCGTTAGAATAGGTATATACCCGCGGGACATGGCAGAAGAGTGTAAGAAAAGTAAAGAAAGTCGTGATGAACACTGACCGATCTAGTTCAGCAGAACGACCACCAAAGTACCTGCGCATTGGTCAACTACCGCCGAGCCCAGCAGCATTGATCCAGGTCAGCAGAAAATCGCGAAGAAAAGGTGGGAAAGAACTTGTTCCAAATCGCCGAGATGTCGTCACCTATCCAATACCGATCAAAACTTGCTGGTGGGTTCATTCATCTGTCATCCTTGTCATCCTCAATCGATGTTGAAGAAACCGTGTCCCGACCCCATATTTGGGTTAGGCCGATTTTTTTTTTTTCGTTTCGGGGATATGCCAATCAGAGAGCTGCGATCCGCGGTACGTACGCGTAATCTCCTATACGCCCGTTCATTTCAGCTGCTCGACAGAATTTTCTGCAGTTCACAGCCCTATATCGACGCCACTCGGCACCGTCCTCATCTGGCTACACCGTGACCACCGAATCAAACGTTCAGAAGCATCACATAGGCGGTCTAGGGAGCGAAGCGCGACTGTAGGGCCGAGTCAGTGTGCGAGGAGGGCGACCTGGGCTGTCGATTCTCGAACCTGTTTGCTACGTCCATCGGACGTCCTTTTCCGAGGATCAGGGCCGCATACAGTACGCACATCTACAGGCAAAGGGCCGGTAAAGGGCGTGCGATTTCGAGCCTGCGAAAGCTCTCGTCAGCGACTTGAACCGCCACCCCGACCACCGCCATCCCAAGGCTGTTAGGCTGTAGCAATCGGAGGCAGTTGGCAAACCAGATCAGGGACCTGCGAGATCCGGGGTGTGATGTGCGACCCAACGAGGATGGTGGCGTAGACTGGGGGTTGAAGGTGAGGAAAAGGTGCTGCTTGTCGGTGCTGGCGATAAACCAGACGAGGGTGTTCCCACGGACCTAACTGACTACTTTTCGGGCACACCTGGACCGGCAAAAAATTATGATTTTCTCGTTCCCGTGCTGGAACTAGTCAGCACGGATTCCTCTCCTCATCATGATCCCCAGGCGGGATTCGACGACACGACACTGATGCCTTTACTGTCCGTCAAACATTTCCTCCTACTAGACTACCTTCTATGCGCGGGGACGAGCACAGCTTGCCCATCAACTTGAAGTTGGGCGAACATAAGTACCCCACCTACCAGTGTACTTCCCAACACCGCTGCAGTCCCGTATCTTGTGAAGTTCGTGAACTCAATACTCACTGCCAAAAACCTACCTGAGTTGCACTTGGGTAAGATACATGAAAGTGAGTAACACCTAGTTACGTTCAATATGCCTGCATACTGTGACTGCCGTCGTTGTGCCGGACAGTATCGATACAGTTCCTCCACCATTTTATCCAATAAATGATTCCCCCATAAATTACAGATATAGGTCGTTGGACCAGTCTTTGTACTTCTCGGCGGCCTCTATCAAACTCCTTCCCTTCTTCTCCACCATGTCAAGCGCCACCTCATGGAGAGGAAGCCGGATTGGAGGATCTTCTAACCGAGATGCATTCTCAAACACAACACATGCTTTCTGTGGATCGCCGTTAATGATTTCACCCGATTGGAAAGTCGCGCGCCATTGAGATCCCAACAGTTCAGGATCTGTGTACGCAGGATGAGGGGGGACGACATTGCTGTTCATCGTGAAAATCTCCGTGCGAAAAGGTCCGGGCTCGAGGATGGTAATCTATTTGCGTTCAGCTTTTGTCCACGGGCATATGACCACGAAGGAAACCGGTCTTACCTTGATGTTCCACGCGGGGTCCAACTCAGCTACAAGTGCGTCGGTCAATGCCTCAAGAGCGGATTTCCTAATTAAGTTTGAGTTAGAAAGGTAAACCGGATAAGATAAGCACCTTACGAGGCACTGTAATGTCCAAAACATGGGCGACTCATGATTCCCAGTCCAGATGACATTTGGAGGAGCCTGCCACCTCGAGGCTGGTTAACATCTCTGAAGAATCGCACTGCCTCCCGGCTGACTTGTGCAGCACCCCAGAAGTTGACTTCAAACAATCTTCGTGCGTCCTCATCATTGACGGATTCCAGCTCCCCAATGATCATCCTCCCTGCGTTGTTGAAGACGACGTCGACACGGCCAAATGCCTCCTGGGCTTTGGAAAAGGCTGCAGAGATCTCGACATGCAGAGTGACGTCCAATTTGACGACGACGAGGCGGGTGGACGGGTATTGGCCAACGAGATCGGATAGCACGTCGGGATCGAGGAGAGTAGCGACGACCCTGTATCCTTGTTTCAAGAGATACTCGGTCAAGAAGCGACCGAAGCCAGTTGCAGCACCTGTGACTACCCGGCCAGTCAACTCGGGTGATATCAATGGAGGGATGAACTCACTGAACCAGACTTTGGATTCTTCCATGATGCTAGTAGATAGAGTGAGTAAGAGTGCTAATCTAGGTGTCCGCTAAAGACAACACAGCGACATGCGACAGCTATCAAAGGACAACAATGCTACATAGTCGTTGGCTTGAGTAGGTGGACAGTAGACTAGATATTCGCTCACCTCAGTCGTTAGGGTCGCGATACGAATACGGGCGATGAGGCACGAACTGGCAGAGAACGAAAAAGACCAAGGCAGAGCGGACGACCAATAACTTGAAGTAAAGGGTTCATTAATATTAATGCTCGATCGTATAACCAATATAACCAAGGAAACGATTCTCGTCTTGGCATGGGCCGCCGCGGACATGCTTCCAACATCTACGACGACCTGACGCATTTTATCAGCTCAAAAGGTGATTTACCTTAGCACGCTAAAGGACGCCCCAAGTATGCTGGACTCTAGTTACACCGTCAGCAGCGGCAGTATGTGTATTGACGGCAGCAGGCCCTGCAAGCTAGGATGATGGTTTACAAATGCGTATCAACTTAATTAACTTGGTGATCCCCCTAACCGAAACGTAGATCGTGACGCATTACAAATGCGTGTCAGCTCAATTTATTGATCCACCTAACCGTAGATCCTCTGAGGGGTAACTCAAAGGTCATTGAATGACATCGCGCATTGGCTGACTCACCAAGGCTGCGCACGACGTTATGGGCTACATCAGGCAAGTAATTAGCAGACCGATAGCCCATCAAGATGACTATACATGTGTTGGTCATGGGAGTCCTTATCTACGGTAACCAGTAACCGGTAACCCACCAAGGATCCGACTTCAACTCATCATTAAATTAACCAAGCTGGCAACTTTAGAGGTTTTTTTTTTCACCAAGAAAAATCGGGCCCCGGTTCAACTCGAATTTGCAAAAATGGCTAATAGGTTGACATCCCCGATTTTGAGTGAAATTGAAAGGTACCGCCACCAAATCTTCGCCGTAGATCGAGCTGGTACTTATCCTCATTGTAGGCAAGGACTTCCCGGAGGGAACTATACTTACCAGTCAGGCCTTGAAGTTCCAGGCGACGGTCTTTTTGTACACGTAACCGCCACGAACCTTTGGTGGACAAAGCGGTCACCCCAGTTTCGTGCTTGTCGAAACGTAGATTCTGACGAGGATCTCGATCCTATGGGTAGCCTTTGCCTTTGAGAGAATCGGGGCCGCAAAGAAAGGATGTTCGATGTTCGCCGGCACCGACCTTGGGCCCGCAGATTTCGAAGTTCTATTCAAATCGGTGAGAACGGTCGACCACACCAAGTCTGCCATGTAAGCTTGGTCACTTACTTCCATCAATAATTTGATATGCTTATCATGCATGTTTGCAATCCAAACGAGTTGGCTTTAACGAGATTGTAGCATATGCATGCGTCACGAAGTTTTCCTGTGGCATTATGAACATATCGAAGTACTCGCAGTGGAGTATAGCGCAAAGATGCGTGCCGTAACTCCGTGATGGCAGGAACAACAATCCCGATGTCGAAGTAACTTTGGGTTCGGATGAGTCGATAATCCCTTGCCGCACCGTGCTCATGTGGGAGCGGGAGAACTTACCCGCAAAGACTACAGTTACGTTGACACTCGGCGCAGGCTCCATATACAAGTCTTCTCGACACCGCGTCGCCCTTTTTTTTTTTCGTCCAAGTTCTCTTTAGTAACGAAGAATCCCTGCGGGTATATAGGCAACGATTCGGACGAGTCTTGTATTTCTCCGCAGTCTCTACCAAGCGTGTTCCCTTCTTACCTGTAATCATTCCGAACGCCCTTCTGTGAAGAGGAAGGCAGGTGAGAATTTAATCTCTTCCAATCGAGATGCCTGCTCAAACTCGGCGCTAGCTTTCCTCAATCGTGCGCTATGTACTTGAATCCCGGAGAGTCAGGATCTGTACGCCGGGTCCGCACGCGCGCAGGACATTGCCGATCAAATTGTCTCGCACTTCCCGTGCGGAACGGTAGTCTATTTGCATCGTGGGGGTTATCAGGCAGCACCTAGCCCTGATATACGAGTTGTATCCAACTCACTCGCAAGCGGTTCAGTCGACTCGAGAGGATACCTTTGTAGTGTGTCGAGAGTACGGAAAATGTTGGGAAACAAAACGTGCTAAACAAGGCATCTCTTCAGCCCTGAGGTGTGTCCGCTATGACGAGTTTCATCGATATCACAGCGTTTAAGTAGGGGGTAATACTGCCTTGCACTGTAGTAGGGCTTTTGATATAAACTGACTTGGACACCAAACCTACGAGAGAGCCTTGACCTTTTCTACTAGAACATTCCTACCCTTTGCCTCACTCTCCTCCATCCGAGCCACGAAAGAGTCGTCGAACCAGCTCCTCACTTTCGTCTTTTGCTCGTCGCTGCCCTCTTCACGTATCCGCTCCAAGAGCTCGGCAACGACGAAGGCGCCATCGCCCTGAGCGATCGCGATCGTCGTGTCCCTCCCGACGACCGAGAGAAATAAAGATGCAAACTCCGACGGCGAGAACATGGGCGAGCGTACGACAGACTGATCTGAACGAGAGAAATGTCCGCCTTGGAGTAGACTTTTATACATGCGAGAAGTGTGGGGAAGATCGATCAGATGCGGTCGTGTAGGATCTTCGGACGGGTAAGGGGATGTGAGAGCCTCTGCGAGGGCTTTCATCGCGGACGACTTGTCTATGGGGAGTGTCAGGGTTACGCATGAACGATGCAGGGCAGCAAGAAAGGAAACCTGACCTCCTTCGGCATACAGCATGATCTCCAGTACGAGCAAGCTTCCACCAGTATCTCTCGCTGTCTCCGCACCGTTCTCCGCCACAAACTGGAGAAGTCCCTCGCTGGCAGCTTTCCGTATCTCACTCTCCCTGATTGCGCTGTCTTTTTTGCTTGTTTTCGCGCGTATGCCGTCTGTTTCCGCTATCACAGCGATTTGCGCGGGAGTGAAATGCCTTCGTGAGCGTGGTACTATGAGATGGAAAAGAGTACGTCTGCCTTGGAGGCTCGTTGCGAGTGAGGAGGTATGCGACATTACGTCAGAAACCAGAGATTTCGCAGTGAGTTTTGTGTCGCTTGTGAGAAATGTCAATAAGGTGCGAACGAAAATGGAACAGAAATCTTACTCGATAACGTCGAGGGCCGTAAATAGCACCAATTGGGCTTCTTCATCGGTACACATCCGCTCAACGTGGGGCTTCATCACTTTTATGATATGTTTCCGGTCCTGAAATTGTATGTTTGACGCCCAAGTGCAAAAATATACAGACTAGGAAACTAACTTTTGCCGTCCCGTGCGCGATGAATTCACGTACAGCCCTACTACCATCCTTGGTGTGCACCATCTCGGCTAAAACATCTTGGCAACTTGCATAGCGGTTAGAGTACTGGACCACGCATAATCTCAATAACTAACCTTTCGAAGATTTCTCTGCGTAGTTTTTCTTGCTCTGATTCTTCTTCGATGCTATCGACAGCAGTTAGGAACTCCCACAGGGCGCGATGCACAATAGCATGTGTAATAGCTCCTTTGTCAGGATTGTTAAATCTGCAGAGTGTTAAATCCAAGCGCTGACGCCAAGTCGTTGCACCTACATGGTCGTTAGGTTTTCCTTCAGAGCAGCGAGTAAGCGCCTGCGCCTGTCACCCCCGACACCATCAAGGAGGCCGCGGAGTCCCTTCTTGGCGGTCTCGATATCTTGGTTAGTAGAGAAAAGTACAGCCTCCTTCCCATAGAAATCTTGTAACAAAATCGAGCGCTCGTAAGCATTTGCATACAGTTCAAATGCATCAGCGAGCACACTTGAAGCTTCCCGATGGAGCAAGAGTTTGAGAATATGTGACTGGAACTCTAGCAGAACCGAAACGCGGTGCGCTGGACAAAACCTGATAAGTTTCGTAACCAGAAACTTGGAGGTAGATTCAGAGTTTGAGTATAACGACGACACTCGGATAGTAACACTCACTTTGGAGTACTTGCTCTGAGCCAGCTCCCTATAGTGCCCCTTAAGCTCTCCAGCGACCTGGTCTCTTTCCCTCTGACCTCCATACCTAACAATGGTCTGTATGATCCTGCTAGCGTCGTGCTTGAGCACAATGTCCTTGACTTTTCCCGTCACGATGTCCATAAGATCTCGGACGTGCTTCTGGCGTTCTGTTGAGGAGATGTTTTTCTGACGAGCCAGAGACCAGACACGTTTGGCATTGGCGATTAGTTGAGAGTGCGGTTTCGCGGCTTTGCGTTGTTCTTGTAACACGCGCTGGGATTTATGCGATTCTTTAACGACTAATTTATGCTGTGCATCAGAGTGATAAAAATCGCGAAGGCACTGAGGAACGGACCGAATGTGTCTTTTGATAGCCCATCGTCCACCTCCATCTCGTCCTTGTCAGGGCTCTCTTCCGCATTCTCCTCTCCACCTTCCATATCGCCGGAATCTTCATCAACGTCTTCTTCGTTTATCTCGCTGACTGGGTGTGTCACGGGCTGCTTTCGCTTCTTGACACTTTCATCACCATGCTTGGTTGTCGCCTGCTTTGAGATACGTCCTTTCTTAGCTGTTGGGCCATCTTGGGATGGCGCAAATCTTTTCCTTGTGATCTTCTGAACAGCTGGCATCCTACAACTGAGAGTGTCCGACAAACTTAAACTTAAGAGTATGTCCCTACTGATTTCTGTGGCACGTGACCTTCGGTTCGATCGCGTCGATGATCGGCAAATTGCTCAATTGCTACATGCTACAGTAGTCATTCGACTCTCGACTCTAGCAAGATAGGCCAGAATTTCCCTCACACGTTCGACCTCATCACGAGCTCTAAGCACCAGTCTAGCGCGGGTCGCTCCCCAACTATGTTGCTCTATTAATTAATAAGTGGGCATCCATCTCCGTGATAGCTCAGCTGGGAGAGGAGCAGGCTGATATTTTCTTGAATGTAAGCTCGAAAGACTTCTGGAGGTCCCATGTTCAATCCACGGATCCTGCATCCTTGTTCATTTTTGGCGATCCTGTTGGTGTCAGACCGCAAGTACCCCCGAAGTTTCTGGAGCACCGGACGTTCCGGGAAGCAGAAGCGGTTCAGGAGTCTACCCAGTAGTTGCCAGCAAGTTTGCGTCGAAGAGTGAGCGAGTCTCCGCGCGCCGCCTCGGGTTTTGCCGGGTGAATTTGCCACACGTCATGTGCGTTCGCCCGCGTTTCGTTTCTTGTCATGTCAGGATCGTCGTCTTCTATGGTGGCTTCTCATATATTGAGTTCAAGCCAATCATAATATCTCGCTCAGCATATGGCCATACGCGGAGGGCACACTTTGGCAAGTGACATATACAAGTTCACCAGCAGCTCACATTAATATTTGTTGGTGTCGCAGTTCGTTTGAATGGCGTAGTGGGACTGCTCTTGATACGATGACGGTCCACGGTCCGACCGGATCGTATTGGCGTTCCTTCTCCCCGAATTATCGCTTCTCTGGATCGGTAAGGTTTTGACACTTATATGGATTCTGGCTCTAACCACCATTTCACGGTCAGTGCATCCGGAAAATGATGTGACTATTTCGAGGGTTAACCTACAGAGTAAACCATACCGCCTGAAAGACCGGGAACCTGTAAGCTGCGTTGACGTGAGGGGCACACCGTCATCGCTTTAAAGGCTGCCTTCATTCCGATTGTCACGTCCGTAAACGTCACTCTCTTCTCCCTTCGTTATCGTCACACGCCGCTAATGGCATCCTCGACGTCGACGTTCGCGACGCTCAAAGCTCTCCATCTCATCATCGCCGACGCCTTGGACGACATACACCGCGTCTTTTCGCAAAACAGCTTGCCCGACGCCCCTTCCTCTCCTCCATCGCAGTGTTCCTCCCCTGTCTACCCAAGCTCCCCAGATCCATCCCCGGCAACGTCTCCGTTCCCCACCACTCCGCCTGCCTCTTTCCCCCCAACGCCCCTCTCCGCCACATTTCCTTCTCCGCCACACACCGACACGGGCGTCCCACTTGTGGATTATCCTTCTCCCGACCTACCTCTTGTCTCCAATTCACCCAGCGAACAGCTCGCACTCCACCCAGATGCTGCTGCTGCTGCTTCCAGGATCGTCGCTGCATGTGGACAAATCTCGAACATCGTTCACAAGCCATTCTTGTCCCTTTGCGATGCAATAATGAGCGTGTGTACCTTCACATTTATATGATGCCTCTTTGGCACTGACGTTCATCCGTTACTGATTTCGGGTGCATATATGCGCGTCTTGTCTTATCCGAATCACTGTTTCGTTTGCATTAGTACAACCTCCCAGCATGTATGCGCCTTGTTGAACACCTTCACGTCGCGGAAATTATCCGGGAGGCCGAAGAGAACAGGCAGCGTTGTCTCGCCAGTGGACAAGATCCATCAGTTCCGCTTTCTGCTCCCAAGGTAGACCTAAATCTTGAACCGAGTGGGCCAGTTTCGACTACGTTGACATGCGATGCCGTTGACATTCAGACACCTGCCGGAATGCAGTGGATCCCTGGCTCTCGCGTACACAAAGGCGCCGGTATGTCTCCCATCTCCACATGCCAAGCTTGAAGGTATTGATCTCGTCACGACGCTACGTGGTTTGGTTGTTTTCGTCGCATCAATTCTCAAAGAGGGCTTGCACGTCGCCGACATCACGAACGTGATATGTTCCTATGCGGGTAACAATTATGTCGACCCCAGTGACCTGGGTAAGTTTCGATGAATCGGAGCTGATCTTCCTTTTTACCCATCTTTACGAATCCTGACATTATTGTCGGGCAGTGCATGCTCTCCGATTGCTCTCAACACATCATATCTTCCGAGAGACGGCTCCGGATACCTTTGCACTCACCAGGGTAGCAAGCCTTCTCGATAGCGGAAAAAGTGTCAAGGCCGTGTTCTCAAAGTCGGTGTTCTGCTTCTTGGTTGCTTGTTTGATTCAGATCTGACTTGCTGTAGCCCGGAGACCAAGTACGATGATACTGGTGGAACACCTGCGTTTGTCGCGTTAACGTAAGTCGCCTTGAGGGGTCTAGTAGCATGTATGCACCTCGACGGGTCCGGCTCCTACAAGCGATTGTTGACGACATCTTTCTGATTATTAGCACTGATGAACTCTTTAAATCCGCTGCTTACCTCACCGAAGCATTCACTGGTGTTCAGCTTCCAACACTGGCGTCCACTCCAAACCCATCTTCCCTTGCCGATGGAGCCTTATCTGGGACAACCACGATTCCATTGACGTCCAGTTATATTGTGAATGATCCCGCCTCTTCTGCTCCCACCGTGCGTTCCTCAAGCGTCCTCACACACATCGTATACCCAGAGAATGAATACGTTCAACCACCTTCCCGCTCGCTTCTATCAACAGAATCATTTGAAAGCGATGGATTGCACACTCTTTCAACGGGTGTCCCAATGCCTTCCCAACCACTTGCAGTTGAATCCTCAACGCCTCCTGCTCACCTAAGCCCAGTCGAAGCTTCAATACAAATGGAGAAGGACTGTCCGCATTCTGGTGACGCAGCTAAACCGGAGAAACTCCTTGCGTTTAATCTGGCGTTCCGCACCCATGCACCGCTCTTCGAATGGCTGGAGAATGGAGGTGAAGACCCACTCGGAGGAACGGGCCGAGCGGCCAGCATACCTACCCCGACGAAGATGGGAGGCAGGATATGCGGTGACGTGAAGCTTGCGGCGCCCAGTAATGCACCCGACTGTGTACCACGAAAGTCATTTAGACTTCAGCGTTTTTCAAAGGCGATGATGGCAACTGCTGGGTGGGAGGCACCTAAGGCAATCTTGAGTGGTAAGTTCTTGACGCATGTTTCATGCGTGATCGACTCCATTCGATAGTGACCTCGCTATCAGGATTCGATTGGTATTCTCTTCCAAAGGGCTCTACTGTAGTCGACGTTGGTGGCGGAATCGGAAGCACGACAATGATTCTCGCTCGTGCCCTCAACGACCCTAAGGTTGATTCGATCAAGAAACACGACGGTGCTCATGGCGAAGGAGTGCAATCTACCTCAGCTACGGTTCCTCGCCACAGCTCCAAGCTTCCAAGCGATCCTCCGCTCATGGCGAGCGATGAGCCACGAAATAATACTGCAGCTAAGAATGACGCGAACCTCCGCTTCGTTGTGCAGGACAAATCTCTAGTCACTGCACTTGGCATTGAGGCATGGCGTTCCAAATGTCCTGAGATGCTTGAAAGCGGTCAGGTCGTATTTCAAGGTGTGTATACGCGTCGCATTCTAAGTGGGGACTAATGAGTCTCCCGTATTCGACACAGATCAGGATTTCTTCGACCCACAGCCGCATCTCGAACCTCCTCACCTGACGAGACATCCCGCGGTCTACCTTTTGCGTGTTATCCTCCATGATTGGCCGGACGAGCTTGCACGACGCATCTTGATCAACCTTCGAGTTGCATCGAACCCGGACACACGGTTAGTCATTGCCGAGCATGCCCTCCCGCTGGCGTGTGTCGATGAGGACGTTCTTAACAATGTGAACACCGAGGCATATGAGGGAAGCGGTACGGAAGAATGGACACTCAACTCAGTACTCGCAAATATTGAAGGTGCCGAGCGTACTCTTGTACCTCCTCCCCTCTTATCCAACTTAGGGAAAGCGAGCGCAAATGCTTATTGGATGGATTTAATTGTAGGTCGTACTTTTCTTGCCGTTCTTCGTTGCGCTTCTCACCACTTCTAGATGCATATCTCGCTCAACGGAAAAGAGCGTACCCTTCGCGAGTTCTGTGCGTTGGCTCTCTCCGCAGGCTGGCGTATTACCCGTATTACCCGTCCTGAAGGCTCGTTATTCGCGTATCTTGTCTGCGAGCCAATCACGCTACCGGATGATGCTCAGGCAATTCACAGCGCTGTAGTCCTGTCTTCCGAGCTTTCCACCGTGGTCGCTGTACCCTCTGATGAACCCGCGCATCACTCTCATCTGGAACCATCTCGTCATAAGCGGCTACCGGCACGGCCAGTGTCGCTATTACCCTCCCCTATTCTTGAACGCTCGTCATCACGCTGCGGCACACCGACCTTCGGATCGCGTATACTATTGCCAAAAGATGAAGAGCTTCAAAGTCTAAGACCCAGAGGTGCTGGGGCAGCTAAGAGGTGGCTCAAATCCAAAGGGTTAGGGGTGCGTAGCGTCGTGATGCAGAAGGCGGAGAAACAGAGAGAAGAACAGAACTTGTCAAAAGGCACCTCAGCGCGAGACAACAATGATGGACAGAGCGGGGTCCCTGCCTCTGCATCTCATCTACGTGTATGGTGGAAGAAGTCCCCTCCAAACTCCACCAGTAATAGCAGCATCGCGGTCCACGAGTTGAATGGCGAAGTACCAGAACATCGTGCCATCGGACGAGGGCGGCGAGGGACCTTCAAATCGAACGACAGCCCTTCCACGCCAAGTCCACGTGAATCACCCAGTCATCAAAGCTGGCCGAGTACAGATTCCGCCACCCCGCCGATACCAGAAGTCAGTCCACCTATGCCCCGCACCCGTCGGCCGAGTGTCGCAAGTATTACCCGCAAACTATCGTTTGCTACGTTTGGTCGTAGACCGAGTGTCGCGGACATCGCCGAGCCTTTGCCGACGCTGCCACCTAGTGCAACATTGATGAAGCTTGCTCCCCCACCAACCCTGCAAGGTGATACCGGGCGGAGTCTGAAGCATTTGCCTAGTTTGCCGACGCTCGGACGCGGCGAGGTCACCACCAGGACAACAGCGGGGCAGCCAGCCATCCCCCGACGCCCAAGTCTCAGTTTCGCAAGTCAGGCACCACCTGTCCAACCTATCCACGTCCTTCCGCGTCGCCCTGACATGACAGAACTGCCCAAGTCGAGCATCCTCAAGTCCCGTACAAGACCGTATGCGAGTAAACAGAGTTCTCCGGACATGGGGCGATCAGCAGAACCAACGCCAATTACCCAAAGTCAGCGCAGACTGACGCTCTCCAACTCGCCTGGTGCGTCGTCGAGAACTCAGGCGCAGAGTCCTGGCAATCCTAGTGTAAGCGTTCCGCCCGATTCTGCGGGCGCTGAGGTGAGGCATATTCCGAGCGTGCCCAAGTTACCTCGTCGTCTCAGCATCCCGATGTTGCGGCGCAAGCAAAGTCAGTCTATCATTCAAGACGGCGAGAACGAGGGCTAGATGGGTTTGCCGATGACCGCCAGGCTTTTTTTTTTTTTGGTTCGTGAATCGTGATGGCCGTGGTCGGATTGACAGGGAGTACGATGATGCGTGTCTGCTATGATATTACTCGGGCCCTGTACGATAGTGGCGACTTGTGGTAATCGTGACAGCCAAGTTACAGAGTGAGAGCACGGATCCCATCATTATGAACATCGACCAAATATGTTTAATTCGAGGCCGTCTAACTAAACCACCGCATCAGAAGACCCTCATGGCATTGCGTCCGCCATCAGATCCCCGAAGTGGAGGAGGGTTTGTGCATACATACCAGAGTTTTTTCCCCCATCAGCAAATGGACTTGTCGCGTGTAAATCTTTCACCATAATAACTTTGTTTGGCCACTCTATCGGGACCTTGCAAGCAGAAGGATATTTTGCAAGTGCATCACGAGAACCACAAGTCCCCCGACACAAAATATGAAATGAAATTCTCATAGGACGACACTGCAAGGCCTCCTTGACCCTCCACCACTGGCACAGCCATGCTTGCATCAGCGGCATGCCGAGTACGGCACCATAGCCGAGTGGTTACGGCAACAGATTAGAAATCTGTTCCTCTTTGAGGGCGCAGGTTCGAAACCTGCCGGCCCATCAGCCTTTTTCATGCACTGACTCAGTATTGGATAGTGACAGCCAACTCTCCGAGTCATATACATGCAACGCCGGACATTGCAAACGGTGACATTTGAAACATACGAGACACATACGCTTTCGCCTACGGTGGTACTGTACTGCAAACCGAGCAGATACGAGAGGAGCGTTGCATGATCAGTGTACAATGTCTTTGAAATACAGTAACGCATCTTTAGCAGGCCGACACCCAATAATCACGCGACCGTGTTTTGGGCAAAATGGGCCAAAAGTATGTCTTTTCCCTAGAGTCGGGGATTTGGCGCGTGCGCGCCGCTACGATTATAACTAGAGCGGGTGTAGATAAATCGAATGCGTTTCGCAGTGCTTCGATAACCGAGGATCTCAAGGTCTCCCTACAGTATGACGAACAACCGGCATTTTTCTACTGCGATTTCAGGGACGACCGGCGGTCGACGAGGGCCTGCAGGAGCAACACACTCCGCCTTTTCTCACAAGTGCTAGTACACCACATTGGTCAACGACTTGATTTCGGAGAAAGACGGAGGTCCTGCAGCATCCTAGTACGTTATTCGCCCGGCTCACTTTTGTGTGACGTGTCGCGAAGCAGTTTGTAATTGGTCGGTAGCCGTTCGTCGTCATCGATGGGGCTGCATGAGCATTGAATATCTTACTCCCTGCTCTCTACAGCTGGGCAGGCATGGGGATGTGACTCTTCGTCCGAGTCGCCAGCCGCTCCGGGTCATCAATGGCAGCTTGGTCTCTGTTACGTCGATCTCAATGGCATAAAATGGCAGACTGCGTGGCGAGGCGGACATCGAGGTATGTCACCCGAGAGGTTGGCAGCCACAGACGACCAAGGATTCCTTGTAAAATTGGAACCTAACGTGAGATCGGCTTCGATGGTGATGTCGAGACGTGATCCGTCCAGAGGTAAGAAGTACTATAAACAAGTCTTGCAGGGACCCGTACGTTCTTTCAGACACCTTTCCGTTGCTTCTTGGAGTACGGTCACAGTAGGTGAATAGGTGCGGCGGTCTGAACCGAAAAAGTCCATGGATCAGACGAGCTGCGATGTTCCTCGGCACGACACAGTTCAAACCAAGCGCGCAACGAATTTGAACGTGATACCATGGAACGAAAATACAGGAATATCACCTTATCAGATTCCCTCTCATAACTCTAGTAGTCGTAGAAAACTAGCGCCCTAACCTCGATGGACTCTCTATGAGGCGCTCCCTCGGGGCTATTCGGGTCCTGGAATCCAGTGTGCGGAGCAAGGATAGCCACACTTCCATCTTGCACGGAATCGAAGCTGAATGTGGCTTTGTCACAACCTCCTCCCACAAGCCGAGGAGAGAGACACATACCATTTGATCAAAGCAAATTCATCCGGCTCCATCCCCCTCATATACTTCCATTTGTGTGCCTCATTAAACTTGACGCCATATGTCTCTCCCTCGCGATTTGGGTAAACAAGCGCAACGGGTATCAGATCCTTCTTCACGTCAACACTACGGAAGTCGCAAAATGCGAGGGGCCAATCAAGCGCAATGTGTGAGATAGGACGCCACAGGTTGATAATCTGAAAACGCCGTTGGAGTAACGCGGGCGCATCGGAAGGAAGGTGGCGGTGAACGCGGGCAATAGATGAAGCTGTGGTCTGGTCTACGTGCACGAGAGTGACAGGCTGACGTGTCTGGGGACTGTCATCTGCTTGCCCAGGTCGACGGCGGCGAATCGCTAGCGTCCACATAGTTAGCAGCGCTATCACAGAGAGACGAGATACAATGTCAAACTCACTGTGGTCAAAGATAACGGCGCTGCTCGCCCCAGTGAGCTTCTTGATAAGCTCGATACACTCGGGGTAGTACTCTGCTTCAATCTCTTTATCGTCTAGAAAGCGAGTGTGCTGTGAAGCTTCCTTTCCAAGCTGGAAACCAGCATTGTCAAGTTTGTATTGGTCCTCCGACCCGCGGACGTTCTCGATATCGACAACGTGGCGATCTTCAACCCAATTGCGACCATGTTTGCCCGTGTTGCTGTCGGCATTGATGTTGCTATACGGCCGAGAGCCATCCCTGGGGGGAAGGAAATAGTTGAGGGAACCAGTCGTCGCGTAGTTGGTCGAAGACATGATTGACAGGGACAAGTGTTCCGCGGGATGCCTGATCAGAGGCTGCGTCCTCCGGTATTATATATACTTGTGGTCATGCGACTCATTAGTTATCTATCGATGGGAATATTAATGTACTTGCTTACCATTTGGATCTGGCCACCAGTTGGCTTATAAATGCCAGTGGGCAGGGAAGTACCTCATGGGAAACGATGTCACTCTGCTGACAGACGGTACTTAGTCCTTCCACATATCCAAGTTTCGGATTCTCCAAACTTGAGCTGAGAGTATGGGAGATATATATATTGGCTCTCTCTCATCTCTGTTCGAAGAGACGTAGCCTCGTTTGGAACTTCCAGTGCGTCGGTCACCGACTTCGTTGGAGGCGCACCAAGTTGGCAAGGAATCAAGTGAAGGCAATCAGCTTCGGAACGCCGCGTTCGGGCACAGCTTTAGATAATAGCAAGCACAAACAACGCCTGCCGCGAGTCCATTGTGCGACAACAAGAACTTGAAGAAGTGATGAACCACTGCGCCGGTTCGCAGTGGTCCCCCAAAGTCAACCCAACCCCATCTCGACGATAGAATATACAGCTCTTACATCTCGAATGGTACTTAGGAGGACTCGAAAACGCGTTCATGGCCCAGTTACGTGAGTGTACGTTAACACCCGCAAGTTGTCACATCGATGTTGCTCTAAAGCGTGGTGCACCAGTCCTTTACATCATGCTCGTTGGGCCGCCGTCTCTGCCCATCGGGTTTGTGGCGCTCCTTCAGCCTGTAGAAGCCAACCCATTGACGTGTTTTCTTCCGTTTCCGATCAACTAGCCACGAAGCCCGCGAATTGCCAGGTCAGTCCATTCAAATAATTGTGATTGTGATGTGACTTTCCAAACGTCCCGCTTGTCATTATATTTTCGTTAATCGCCGTCAGGGTGACCCAGTCTCAAGCCATATCGGAGTTCGCCCCTTTTACGCGCTGCGAGTGTATAAAAAGCCACACCCAGACGACTTCTCTTTCCTCAGTTCCATCTCGTCTTCGTCTTCGTCTGTTCACTCCACCCGTCACTCTTTACAAACTCGTTCACAATGCGCGTCCTCTCTTTTATCCCTGCTCTTCTCTTGGCCGCTGCTGGTTTCGTTGCTGCCGCACCCGCCTCCGCCCCTGCTGACACCTCTTGTGTCTCCAACCCTTCGGGTGGCAATGGCAATGGCAATGATGCTGCTCTTCAACCTGTGATCTCCATCATCGCTAATGCGACTACTTACATTCAGCCTCTGAGTGGACAACTTGGTATGTTGTTCGTTGTATTCCTGTTCGGTGTTGCTCATCAAATGTATAGCGGGCCTGCAGGGCGACTCCTGCACCCCTGATGCTGTCTCTGGCGTTCTGGTCCAGATTAATGCTGTTGTGTCGACTTGTGTTGCTCAACTCCAGGCCGCTGCCACGGTCGATTTGACTGGCCTTGACCTCACTAATCTCTGTGTCACCATCTATGGCCTCTTGAGTGTAAGTGATCTGAAACTGAGTGTTCGTCCACTCCTCAATTTTCAATTAATTTCAGCTCATCCTCACGGTTTTGAACACATTGGTCACGATCGTTATCTACCTCGGTACAGATGTTGTTGGGACAATCCAGACTGTGCTCACCAACCTGCTGTATGTTGTGGCTATTGTGTTGACATTCATTCCATGGACTGACATCTTTATCTTCAAGGCATAACGTTACCAGCCTTGTGGGATGTCTGAAGGTATTTGCCGATGCTTCCGTCTACGGTGTACTTGGTCCTGTGAACTCCCTCGTTTGCGGAGTTGTTGACCTCCTCATTTCTCTCGTCGTTGGAGTCACCGTTGCGGCAGGCAACTAAGCTGGTCATATTCTACCTTAGTAACCCTCTGGTGCATGGCGAGCTTGTAGTGCCGGGTGTCACCTTTAGTATGCTTTCATTAATAAACTAGACCTAGAGTATTGTGATCTGTGTGACTCATCCATCATTGAGTACTTGAGTACCCGATCACGATTGATATTGAGGTGACTGGCTACAACTTCGTTTACTGGATCATGTTGACAGATGGATGCTTGGCTTCATGTACTGAGGTATATTTCATGCCTTCGACTCAGGTTCTAACATTGTTACTTACTATAGCCAATACCTGACTTTGTTCTCAGTGAAATATTCTACCGCGGAATCCGGGAGATTCTGTTACCCGGAACTCACAAATGTACTTTCGGGGTCAATTGAATCAAAGGTAAATTCGAATTATTATTATTTTGAGAGCTCAGCTGTTTCCATCCACACCCACAGAGTTTCTTCCTGTGAGACAAAGCCATCGAATCAGGACAACTTAGCGCTCTTTCGTCCTCTCTCGCTATCTACTTGTTTTCTTTCCCATCAGGCCTGGGAGTTCAAGGACATTTATGTGGACTCGAATGCCCGAGTTAATCGCATCACTAGGGTCATTACCTCGGACGTTCCATCTTGTCCTGAAATTTCGCATGTTGCCTGGGGATAATTTATCAGACTGGACTTAAATGCTGAGGAATGGTGGGCTTCGGAGCACCTTTCAGTTTATCCTTTCTTCCACCTGCCCCCTCGATCAGTTTTAACGATGTCAGCTGAAGCCCAGCTCGAAGCTCTCCTCGAGATAATCAACACGTCGGCTCGCCAAGCAATTGCCGAGTACAAGAAAGGTGGCAATGAAGTCCCTACGATCCACTCGAAGGCATATCACCCCATTGATTTTGCAACTGATCCCGTGATGCTGAAGAAAGCTGTGAGGCTGCTTGAGGGTGCCTGTCAGCAGCTATGTGCGTCATTGGCACCACCTCAGCACACTCTTCAGAATGTGAGTTGCATATCGGAGAAATTCTGATGGAGGGAATAACTGAGCGGTCTTTACACCACCAAAGTTTGCAATGTCTTACGACTGGGCATGTGTGGCCCTCGTTCTCCGTGCAAAGGTCGCGGATGTACTAGAGAAGTATCCAAAGGGTCTTCATATCGATGAGCTTGCCAAACTAGTCAATTTGGAGAAAGGGAAACTTGCTCGCGTGCTTCGTCTCCTTGCGACTAAGGGGTGCTTCACTGAAGGTAAGGATTCCCCCCCCCCCACCCAGCGCACTCACATCTCGTACCTCGCAACTGATTTCCGATCCTAGTCGAGCCAAATACTTTTGCCAACAACCGTATCTCACTTGTTACCCTCTCGAGTTCCAACCCGGGCGCTCTTTCGCGTATCGTGTCAGAGGATGTCCCCAAAGGTGCAGTCGTATTGTACGAAACGATGACAGAACCAGAGTATGCGACAAGCCATGATCCGGAAAAGGCACCCATAATCTATGCACTCAAACAGAAGGGTTTCGAGGGTGGTTGGTTTGATTGGATGAAGCAGGACGTAAGCTGATTCCTCTTGACGACTTTCTGTCGTTTCGGTGCAGTGTCTGCTTGCTGACCTTGTGGTATTTTCAGCCCGAGAGACGCGAAGTAAGAGGTTTAGTCATCATTTTATGGACCAGTGTCTCATATGCTTGAGTAGAATTACCACCGTGCTATGTTCGGACTTGGCACAATCATGGGCTCTCTCTCCGTTTTGTACCGTAAGTGGATAGTCCCTTGTTTTCCTGCCGGTCGTCACCTCATTATTTCACAGACTATCCATGGAATGAAGTGAAGAGTGTTTGTGATGTCGGTGCCAGTTTTGGGACATTTTCCGTGCCTCTTTCGAAAATGTACCCCCACCTGAAAATCATTGATCAAGACTTGCCCGAGGTTTTGGTTCAGGCCAAAGATGTGAGGAAATGTGTTCTTGTCTTTCAGTCGGCTCGTCTGTGCATCACAAGACGACTGTTCTCACGTCCATGTGACAACTACAGAGAGCTGACTTTGTCGCATAACATAGGTCTGGGCCAAGGAAGCGCCTGAGGCACTGCAAAACAATCAGGTTGAGCTCATTCCTCTCAACTTCTTCGAAGAAACTCCCGTAAAGGGCCTAGACGTGTACTATGTATGTGTTGGTTCTCTCTTCGGATCTGACGAATTTTGGTTTTGATGTTTTTAGCTCCGTAACATCATTCACGACTGGCCTGACGCAGAGGCTGCGATTATCATGAAGAACCTGAGGCAGGCTATGGCTCCCCATAGTCGGTTGTTGATACGTACGTTCCTACTTCCCTTACTGTTCTTTCCACACTGATCGTCTCTTCGACCCGATATGCTTGCAAATAGATGACTACGTATTGACCCCTGCCACTGGCAATCCCAACGCGGGATCATTCAAGGTAGATGTTGCACCCGAACCGTTGTTGCCTAACTTTGGGAACGGGAGCAACCGGATGTATCAACAAGACCTGAACATGTGGTTTGTACACAACGCGAGAGAAAGGACGCTAGATGATTCGATTGCGCTGGGGTGAGTTGCTGGCCTCGCGTTGTCATGACTTGTTCCCGTTTGGTCTAGCATTGCTGACCGACGTATCTTTACAGGGCTGCAGCTGGCCTGCGGTTGGAGAAGATGTATGATCTTGCCGAGGCTGCGGTGCTCGAGTTTAGGGTGGCTGCCTGATAGAGACTCGGAGGGCCACCATTTCGCGTTCGTATATCCATACTCGTTCCCTGTGAGAACCCCCTGCTTACCACCCAATGGCAGGGCTGTATTTCTAGTTTTCTTCTGCGCGTGATCGCACCCACACGCATCGAATACGCATGTATTATTGGGACGGACTCTGGGAGCCCTCAACGGGCACAGACACGGGGCGAATAGTTCAACGCAATTCAACACCGTCATTTGCCATAGATCACTTGTTTTGTTAAGAGTGGGATCATCAGTGTTGTCATAGCCAAACAATGGATAAAATGAATGTGGTAGACGCCACCATCCGGGATCTCTGAGTCGTAGGTATTCCTAGCGGGGTACGTACGTTCAAGCAATATTGTAAGAGTAGGAAGAACAGTGGAAACGATCGTCTTCCTATTTTCAAAGAGTAAATGTGCCGGGTTAAGGATAGATCTATTGACTTAGGATAGTGCGAACAAAAGATTCATAGTTGACATTGCCATCGCTGCAAGGCATGTCAGAGCAGGTCAATGAGATGATATCACGACGCACCTTCCAATCTGTACTCCCTTGAGCAATTCGTCCACCTCTTCGTCCGTCATCTTCTCCCCGAGCTGAGTTAGCACATATCTGAGCTCTCCAGCGCCAATGAAACCGTTTCCTTCCTTATCAAACACCTGGAACCCTCGAATGAACTCATCTATACCGACCGTGAGCCAACCCTTGCTCCGATCCCTGTACAAGGACCTCACCTGGTGTTCCTGCGGGCTTGAAACCGTCAGGTCGATTGAGGATCGCCAAGAAAGTCTTGTAGTCCACTTCTCGCGGTGCAGAGGCGACGATGTCTGCGACCTCGGCCTGCGTTGGGTTCTGCCCTAGCGCGCGGAGGAGATCGCCCAGGGTTTCCCTCGGGACGCCACCTGTACCTTTCTTGTCGAAGAGCGCGAACGCTTCCTTATACTCTGCGTCGAAGTCGGTCAATCGAGGCGAATCTGAGGATACGACGTCGACTTGGAGGTACCTGAGTTGTCGCTCTGCATTTGACTTGTGATACTGTGGCAACGTATTGACTGCCGACGAGCGTAACGGTAAAGCAGGCCTATTCTATGTATTATCGTAACAGGGGGGTAAATTAGCACTGATTTAACGGTAAATTACGAAAAAAATATCCATTTTCATTGTGAATTAACATTAAATAGGCATGTTTTCTACCAAGTATCCCACAGCTTCAATGCCATTTTCGATGATGTTTTGACGTCAATTAAGCTCTCCAGCCAGCCAGTACCACTGCTGAACTAATCGTACTGTTTCGTACATGACTGTGAAATACCACCATTCCACTTAATGCATCAATCGATGCAGCCAACATGGTGTAACAAAACTCACCATAGCTAAACAAAGGCCTTGAACACTTGAAAGTACTACTGAAGAATGGTGGTGTGGTTTTCCAATGGTCTCATCCCTTCACTGTTATGATATGGAAGTCATGGGGTATGATGATGAACTATGACTGTATTGGTGGGAAAAGTTCCACCCATAACAGCATCATCGAGTTTGGTGGTGACAATATCCATTCATAATCAAGTCCCGAACCATTCCGGTTCCATCACTTCCGAGCCCGGAAGTGCCCATCCGGAATCATATTCCGGAACCACTAGTTCCGAAGGTACTTCCGAAATTTTCCCACGCCCTTCCGCAGGTTCCGAGACTAGCATCTCGGAACTGCTCCGGAACAGTTTCCGGAGTTTTCCCGCGCTCATTCCGAACTCGGAATGAACTTTTATTACACTTAGACTTTCGTCATTTCTTAGCCGATACTTACAACATATGTCACACACTTCCTTCGGACCCGTTTACACCACATCACATATAACATAATA
>JBBPNO010000157.1:0-46041 GCA_038090915.1 Boletus eberwhitei
TCTGCCTTTGTGGGCGCCCACTAGCCTTGTGCCGAGACAGGTTTTCAGATGAGGTCTGGTGTCAGTCCGGGTGTTTCATAGTCGTAAGGGCCTCCGCTGACTCGTGCAGTGTTGCTGCCCGGTTGTGGGTCGTTCCTGGCTTGGGAGTGTGCATACGCTGGACTGTGGTTCTCAGACGTGGTGTCCCCACGCTGAGTTTCATGGATACATGCTCTTGCGCACTTCTCGTTTTGAATTTCTATTTCGCGGTCTATCTCCCCCTCCGTTCGCACATACTAAACCTTGTCTTATCATAGCAGCAAAACGGAAGGATAATATGGCGGTGCCGACTGGTGCCGGACCAGCTACGCTTACTGGCCCTCCCTCGGTTCCCCAACCAAAAACTCCCCTCGTGCCCCCGCACCCTCGATTATTTCTCACAGCATGACCCCCGGCACACATCCTCCCCAAATCCTTTTCGCAACAGGTACAGGAAATGCGGTGTCCACAGCAGCATCGCTCCTTGCCAATTCGCAGCCTCGACCGAGTCCGTTTCTGCAACCATCGCCCATAGTTTCACCAGCCGTAGGCTACCACTTCCATCGACATCGTCGTCCTTGTTATTGCAAGCACTGGGGCACACGCAGAGCCAGAGTAAAGCGAGCCAGGGCGCCAGTCAGGCTTCACAAAGCTTGAATCCACAGGTACAAATCTTACCCGCGCAAGAAGCGCAGTGAGTCCTGGGGCTCGGCGAGCACCTCGATCAGAGTGCGATCGTGCGGGCAAGTCTCGTGCAGATGAACGAGATGCCTCGACGCACTGAGAGCGAGTTGTCCTTTTGTTCGAGTACGACTGCGAGGTCGCCGTCGTCCAACGGGACAGACGTGACTGCCAACTTGGGCCGAGATGCCCTGTCGCGGATATCCCAGATGCATCTGCAGATGCACGATCCTGGGACATCCGCGGGGGACGAACCGTTTATACTCCCGCCCGACGTGTGGGAACCGCCTGCGCAGGGTGCGCATGAGGGATTACAGGTGTTTACGCTTGGGCATCTGTTGCGCCGGAGTAATGTCGAGGATGAGAATGGGATTTGGAAAGCAATGTTTGGACAAGGTCCTTCTCTCTGCAACGGCACGGACAAGATGCCACTGGTTGACGGCTTGAAGGGACCGCACGAAATCAAAGAGGCTCTCGGAATATAGTACGGTTTGATTTACCACAACTTCCTGACAAATACTGATTGGTTCGTGTAGCTCAGAAATGAAGACCGAGAAGGAATTGTACCCTTAGTTCGTGACGGCGGCCAACACCACGCTACCGTTTCTCGAGAAGCTCGATATTGAAGACATTTGGTCAGCCGGAGGTTCCACAGTCTGCTTTCAGGTCCACGACCCGATGGTGATACGCCAAAGACACCAAGACCACGTTTCTGAACGCAAGCCGGATGTCATCGTCGTATCCGAAAACGACATCTGCGATGAGGAGGGCGAATCGGGGACAATTTATAGTCCAAAGGAGCGCTTCCTTAAACTCGCTACGAAACCTCCGAGTCCAAAGAAGACGAAGTCTTTCGAGTGGCGTGACGTCCGGAATTTTGTGGAATTCAAGAAAGCAAAGAGTAAAACGCAACCCCCTCTGGAAGAGTCCTGTTCGCAGACATATACCCCACCCCAAAGAGAATATCTTACATTGGATACTCTGAACGAGCCAGACCTAGATGCGCTTCCCGAGGGACTCGTGCCCTCTGGCCTCAACCCTCGACCGCCTCCCCAGGAGCCTGGTAAGCACTTCGGCATGTTGACTGTGTAATGATATTGATTTTTTTACAGTCCGTCGATCTTTGTGTCAAACCAAGGCGTCCGGAACTGTCGATCCCGATTCAAACGAATTCCGATCATTTGCGTCCCCTTTCGCAGTCAATGTGCCCGACGTCATCTGAAATGTGAATACCCACCCGGTCCTCAGCAGGGAATGCGGAATTGCCGTCACTGATTCCACAAACCTCGTCCACAAACACTGATATCAATTCAGAGGGGCCTAGAGTCAAGATTGTCAAGGCCAATTGGAAATGCTCTTTTGACAAGGGCGTCTAGGTGCCATGTCAACCCATTATGATGTACGCGTCATGGGCGCGATACTCGGCCGACCCCATTTGGGTTCCACAGTTACTCAGGCCGTTTCTTCTACTTATACTTGGTTATGCTTTCCATTTCCATTGACTTTGCCTTTTGTTGTTGCCGGCAAAACGTGAGAACTGGCCATAGTAGTAGTACAAGAGGGTCAGTACACTACATGCATATGTCAAATGAGAGTTGTATCTACGGGCGTCTTGATCCATGAGGATGCAGAGAGCTTTTTCTTGTGCAACAACTCTGCATCTGCTGGTCTTTGAATTGTGAATTTGAGACGCTCACCACGTCTTCGATCCCCAACCCATCCGCAATGATCATTCTGGCATTCGTAGATGTAACATCCAGCTTCCACCCACACCCCTACCCATCTCTGCACCACCCCACACTGAGCACATTGGGCGGGAATGCGAACACCCCAGGGTTGGATGTCCTTGTGGGTCCACGCATACCGGGTTGTAGTGCTGAGGCTGATGTGGATGATTGAGGTATGCCTCCCAAGCTCGACCGATAATTCAAACTCCGCTCGGCCGCGACCGAAAGATGACAAATGCTTTGAGCCCCTCCTACCTGCCAGGAGGCCTATATATAGTACACAACAATATGGTGCGCAACGAGATAAGACAGGTCCAAATTGCTGCGATCGATGACATGCTAACATCGCGGGTGAATCAGATGACCACATGGAAAGAACTACGTATGAAACAACATCCCATATTATTTAACCGCAATCGATTTTTGAGACGAATTGAAGTTGAAATCGACATGGCCGCGCGTAGCGACCCAGTTTGTCTTCAAGAGCTCCTTTGCTGTATGTTCTCCTGAGAACGCGACGATGGCATCGTATGCGCCATATTTCTTGTTAGTGGTGATACGTTGGCGGATGTGATTCCACTTGTCGCGAAGGGTTTCCAGGGAAATGCTTTTTGATATCTTGGTGCCAGCGTGCGCCCTTGAAGGTTCTAAGAGTGACCGGGTACGCGGGACGAAATCGAAGGAAGACGTTGGTGACGGATATGCCTTTGTTGGCTAGAGGGCGGGGATTAGAATAAAGGAGAGTGGGAGGAGAGTGGGACGCAGCGCGCTTGTCCGTAAAGGTGCTGAGGACCTTTCTTTGTTCCTCGGAGGTCTTACTGTGATGGTGATCGTAGAGAGCTTTGGCGAGAGGGGAACGCTCGTCAAGGATGGCGATGACGAAGGTCGAGACCGTGGTGATGAATGGTTCTATCCGTACGTGACCCTTCTTCTCGGGACGTTGTTCCCAAGTCAAATTAGCGAAGTAGTTTTGGAGACCAGATTGCGTCCATTTGGTGTTGCGTTCTAATTTCCTCGGACCATAAACCGATGGTATGAGGCCTGCGAAGATCAAGGCTGTGAACATTCCGAGAGCATGTATCGGATTGTTAACGGGGTCGTAGTTGGTTTGTACTCATTGGTAGACGATCTGGGGAAATGAGTTAGGGTCATCTGAGTGAAGAGAAGCGTGTCTGATCGACCATTCAGAGGGGAGACAAGATTTGTGTATGATCTTGTGATAATGGGTCAGTCTGTACCTGCAGGCAGACCAAGCGGCACGTGGATCATTGAGGGCGATCTGTTCTGAAGCAATAAGGATGTCGGCATTCTGGGATCGGCAGGCGGTGAGCATTTGGGGTGTGGATGGATATGTGTTTGGTTCTGCAGCCCCGAGAGGCAGCCAGACGGTGTGTACGATGGTCGTGGGACGACGTCCTCTGGTGGTGGGATCTGGATTGGATATAGACCATGGGACGTGGTTTATCTTGAGTTCAAAGGCAGCACGTCGAAGGTTGGGAGCGTATCATGTAATAAGATCTGGATTCTCAAATTCGTCCGGATAGAAGCGTCGTGCTCCGATGCGACGGAGAACTGTGATGGCTGCGACAACTATGGGCTGGAACATACCGTCCTGGATGTATGGTGGTTCGCGTCTTTTCTCTGCTCCCTGCAATATTTTTTGTACGAAGAAGGAGATGGGTTTACCACCACCCTGAGGAGTCTGTAGCGAGAACGGAATGCCGTGATCGTTCCTGGCCGGGTCCAAGGCCTCTAGCAAACGGTGAAATTTGTATTCACGCTCATAGGAGAGTGGGTACTTTGACGCGAGCCATTCTTTGAGGGCGGTTTTCCTATTCTGAATCTTGTCTCTCGTGGCGATGTCCGCTCCGCGTGCTAATGATTGAAGTTCAGATTCGACTGCGTCCCTGACAAGGTTCTTCACGTCCTGCATATAAATCTTGAGCACAATCATGAAGACGTGGTCGACAATCTGAGTGGATAGATCCAGACCGTCGATACGAACGTCTCGGGGGACACGATCTGGATGTAACACAGCGTCTTCGACAATGAAACGAGCTTGAGATCTCTATTGAAACACACGTCAGAATGACAAGATCAAACTTGCCCGCAATACCACGACACCGCGTATCGCGGTGATGTCCGTCATACACACAAGACGAACCGAACAATCCGATTTCACCGCGATCCATGGTAAGGATGTATTGCGGGAAGAAATAAACACACACTTACTTGTGCGTGTGGTTTACCATAAGTAAGTTCTTGAACGCGCAGAGAACCCATGAGCGGGTGGCTGTTAGGTTTGGGAGCCCTCGGCCAGTAGTATGTGTTTACGTCATAGAGCGTTTTTCAAGGAGGGAAGGATATGAAACGACAAGACGGTTGAGGCAGGGTGCGCCATCGTGCAAGATCCCAAGAGAGAGAAAGGAAGGAAGCATGAGTCTCCGTGAGATGACTTTGGCAGCTCCAGTGTGCCCATAATTCCATAATTCAGCGTGCGCTCGAGAACCGACATAAATTCGAAGAGGTAGCAATCGATGTTTTTACCAAGTTGCAACTCATTCTTGCACTGCTTCCACAATGTCTGTATCATACATGTGATCGGGTATGTCGTCCAATTGAACAGATTTGGTATAACCTGCAAATTCATTGTCATCATGGGACAAGGCCAGAAGTGGACGCACTGGCCTCTGGTGTGAAAGGTTGAACGCAAGCCTTAATGGGGTCCATCGCGGTGGGGTGTGCCATCCAACGACGCGCTTTGTATATAACCTCATCATATATAGTGCTGTAGATTAGGGTGTTGCCCAGTCAGTCAAGGACGTGGCAATGATATGTACAGTAGTATACATGCTCACCGTCCGTTTCGATGTTGTTCCCTGAGTCTGTTGACGTTGATGGTGAAAGTATGTTCAAACCTGAGGGCTTGAGGTTGGTCGTCCCCTCTGACAGCGCTGGAGAAGCGTTCGTGCGGTAGGCCATTGAGGCAATGTTGCTTGTGTTGAGTGAACCTGCGTTTCGTGGCAGCAGCGTTGGCAGTCGTGCCAGCAAGCACAGAGGTCACAAGTCCCAGTTGGACATAATGGAAACGCGCCTGATCTCTGACACGGCGGGATATGGCATCGTAGATCTGTGTGTGTGTTCCATGAACTACAGGGGCTCCGCGCTGGAAATCATCGCCAAACAGGTATGCAACATCTTCTTCTGGGTTGATGGCGGATGAGAGAATGACCAACGGTAGCTATTTCATTCCCCCGAGTTACTCACTCACTCACCCACTTTCTGCAGTGACCCTGTCCCGAGCTCGCGAAGGTCTTTACATCTTCGGAAACGCTGATAACTTGTCGTCTAGAAGCAGGACGTGGCGCTCGATCATTGAAGAACTTGATGCGCAGGACGCGCCAGGTAAAGGCTTGCCTGTGGCTTGTCATCAACACCCTGAAATGGTAGAATACGTCTCATGCCCCGGCCAGCTTTCTCGGATCGTGCCGGATGGTGTGTTCATTTAGTTCTTCCCGCTCATGTTGCTATGGTTTATAAAAATCCTTGCAGGTGGTTGCATGGAGCAGTGTGACACACCGTTGAAATGTGGTCATCTTCATCCATTCAAGGTATGTATCCTGATGTCTCCCCTTCGTTGGATTCATGCTTAGTCGGTCCCGGCGTGCAGTGTCATTGCGACGGTCCGAACCATGTTGCTGTGATTTGTACTAAACCATGCCGAAAATTTTGTCATCGTGACCACCCGTGTCGCAAGGACTGCAGCAACTGTCAATTCCCCATTCCGAACGTTCAACTACCGTGTGGACACGTCAAGAATTCAATTCCATGGTATGCTCGACGGGACACCTTTTACTGTTTCACTTTTGGCTGATGCGTTCGACTTTAGCTACCAGATGGATATGATCGACTGCGTTCGTTGCGACCAAGAGGTGGAGAAAGAGTTACCAGACTGTGAACACCGCGCCGTGATGCCGTGCTTTCAAGACCCAGATGACCATGGACGTCTTGCCCAGTGCGGAGAGTTGACGACATGCTGTGGCAAGAACTGCAATGCGAGATGCGATGACTGTCAAAGGGTCAATGGCGCACCAGAAGATGAACAACGCATCAAGAGGACCAAACATGCCACTCACGCGTGCCAGAAGCGTCTGTACTGCGAGCACCCTTGCCAAGAGCCTTGCGCTGAAGAATACAAGCACACGACGCACTCTCGAGATCAGGGTGACATTACCTCTGACCTGCAGGGTGCATATTCATTTACATCCTTCTCGTTGCCTTCTCTACTCATACCGACTGCAGGAAGAGAGGCTTGCGTTGGTGAACATGCAGATCAGGTCGTGGAGAGTGAGTGCTCTCTCCTAACTCCTAGTATTCTACTAAACCGCAATGGAAGACTTAGTTTAAATAAATACTAGATGTCCAACCATTTTGACCCTCAACCCACTTGTCAAACTCTGAGTCCGTCTGAAGTACAAAGGAAGCTCTCTGGCCAATGTAGTCAAGGTTAAAGTGGGTGGTCTCTGCAGACCTAAACACTGCAATATCCCCTGGCCTGAGTTCTAATACCAGGCCCTGCTCGTATAGGACCAATGCCCCACCCTGAAAGCAACCAAAGGGCATTACCAGACAAAAGTCCTTGTCTTTTTTGTCCCTGTGTGCTTCAGTGCGTACATTGATGTTCACAACCAGGGAGACAAAGGGGGCAACTCCAGGCCTGGAATTACCTGGTAAAGTATCCATCACTTGCATCAAAACTTCGTATTCATCTGGAAGATATGCTGCCATCTTGGTAAAACAACACCTTAGAAGCATGGTTTCAAATTAGTGAGTGATTGTGTACTCACTGCTTTTTCCATCCACTCAAATACATTCTCAAAAGCTATCATGAGATTTGTATGAAGCTGGTGGTGTTCCTCCTGTTCTGAGGATTGATATGGTAAAAGTTGAGAATGATTGGTATGGGCCAAACCCTCAACCTCCATCTGGTGAGGATGCAGGTGAGATGGTGCATAGGTACCCTAGAATATCAGGGAGTAAGTGAATAAAAGCCTGTCATCAATCATCATACCTGTGTAGTATATCTATTGTACCAACTAAAATGTACACACTTGAATGCTTGAGGTGAATGAGATGCTTCCTGGGAATGTAGGGGATTGACACCATCAAAGGCTCCCACAAGATTTGCCAATAGATTGTCTTTTAGTCTCTGAGGCATTGAGGTTAAAACAAGTGCCATTAAGCTGCCATCTTCATTTTGAATGTTAATGGCCCTATAAGTTATAGAAAATATTAGTAAAGGAGAATATGATATAGGAGTGATAAGTACTCACCCCTGAGCCTGGTCTACTATACTCATGAATATCCAAATGTATTGCCTGAAGTCCTCATGTATGCCACCAGGATAGAACTGATTCAACTAGATGGAAGAAATATTAGCAATATGCCAGTAGCATTATCACTGACCACTTACCTGTTGATGTAATGCCTGAACATTCTCTATACCAGGAGCTGCTCTCTTTGCATAAACCCTTTGCTCATCTGTCCAGGCCATATTATCATCCCTATCACTTGAGCATGGATGGGCAAGATTAAAAGTATGTTGGGGCTTAAAGAGAGTTTGAATAATATAGGCAGGAGGAAAGGTATGAGAAAGAGAAGGTGGAAGAGCATCAGAAATTCCAGCCCCATTTAACTGGGTATTGGTTGATACATTCTCACTCCCAAGAACAACATCCAATAGGTCATCATCCTCAAAGATTGGAATCCTACATGTTTTCCAAATCTTGGAGGCTCTTGTTGGAAGTTTCAGATTACTACAAAAACAAGTTGGTCATTTTTCATTGAAATTTGGCAAGAAGCAGGAATATTTCATTGGAAAATACCTACTGTGACCTCAAAGAATCAAGCACCCTATCTGAGTCCTTCAACCATGTACAATCAAGAATGGCCTGGCCAAACAGAATTTTTAGAGGTATAAGCTCCCTAAGTTTGGCAACTGTGGGTATAATGCTTCTGGTGATGTGTTTCTGTGGTTCTAAACCAACTCCAGCTCAACATTAGTCAGTTAGCAGGAATAAACTTAAACATACCTCCTTCAAGAGAGTTGGGATCCCTTAACATCTTACCTAGTCCCCAAATAACATCTACTCTTGATTTCCTGATCACTGTCTTCAGGCCCATTCCTGCCACCAGCAATAAAACATAGATAGATCCCCCAGCTGCCAGATAGGCATACTTTGTCCCTCTGGTGATCCAGTCAGCAAATACATGCTCTGAAGGGGCACCGGGAGTGTTGACTAGATGCTGATAATAGAGTTGTCGGTTGGAGCCAATGGAGGATGATGCACAGATACTGCAGTGATTGGAATATACATATAGTTAGTCATTAGTAGAAGACCCAAGGATGACCTACCTTTGACATTTGAATGCCAACTGGATAAATGATATCATGCCAAAGAAGTCAGATATCACCTCATTGGAAATGAACGCCTGACAATCTTCTACCACTCTGGTCAATCCATCTCCATGTGCCTGACATCGCTCAACAATGTTACCCAAAGAGTTTCCAGATAAGATAGATCCAGATCGACGCAAAGTAGTGGAGATGGCATCAGCCCAAGATCCAGGATTGTGAGTGGGTGAGTCGAAGGAGGCAGATGCTAATTCCGTTAGGAGTGAGATCGATGTTTGTTTGTACCTTGAAAAAACCTTGGTAGACTTAACCCACTTCCGCATCAACGGTATGCCATTTCGGGGGCACTGAGCTGGGTGGCGGACTGGATGGTCCCCTTTACCAGAACAAGGGCCAGGGGCTGCATCAGCTTGTGCATACCGGTTCTCTACCTGAGGACTAGTCCTCGGAGATGCACTGAGCTCTGAGTCCTGAGATGGAGACAAAGGTATGCTAATGCGGGGGCGCTGCTGAGGGTGCTGGACTGGATGGTCCCCTTTACCAGAACAAGGGCCAGGAGCTGCATCAGCTTGTGCATACCGGTTCTCTACCTGAGGACTAGTCCTCGGAGATGCACTGAGCTCTGAGTCCTGAGATGGAGACAAAGGTATGCTAATTCGGGGGCACTGCTGAGGGTGCCAGACTGGGCCTTCCCCATTATCAGAACGAGGTTCAGGGGCTTGTGCACACCCTTCCTCTACCTGAGGACCGGTGTTTGGAGGTGCACAGAGTTCCTGGGGTGCCGACAAAGTGGTTGTGGGGGGTAGAACAACCTCGTCTTGACCGACTTCGCGGGACAGGCGTTGGAGGAGAGAGTTGAACAACATGTGTTCAGAAACAGAACCTGAATGACAGGTTTGGTAATGAGAAAGAGCCTGGATGATGAGGTGTGCCTCGGGAAACGAGATTAACAACGTGTCTTCTGGTGCTGGCATGGCTTGGGCACGACAGTCTACGACTCGGAGGTCAGTGGTTTGCACCAGAATTTTAGCCGTCGGCTGGAAGAGGTAACGCCATCATTTTCTATTGCAGCGAGACCAATCAGTCAGTTGTCTAACAGTGGGGAACAATCTGTGTATCCACTGCCCCCAGGCAATGTCAAACACAAATGTACGACAGTAAGGGTCCTCATCCTTCGACATCTCCAACCCCCCCAACCCTTCCTCACCCTCCCATAGATGCCGAGGACACCCCAACTCGCAGACCCTCGCGATGGCGATCAACAATAGATGTTGCCCGCCCAACGTCCACGACATCTTCTCCATATCCTCCAACGCAATTTCGTCCGGTCGTCTTCATCTGGTGGGGGGTGTGATCGTTGGTGGTGTCCGTCAGTACTTCCTCCATTCCTTTCACCGCTTGGTTTAGCTACGCCGCCCTCAGCACCTCTTCCATCACTGCCCACACCCACTGCGCCTGACCTGCATTTCCGCTTCTCGGCCATGTTCTGCAGCTGGAGTTTTGTCCCATCCATTAGCCTGTTCGTCAACTCAGATGTGCACTTGTCCACCCTAACGACACACAACGTATCCCCAACGGCTTTGAACGACGGGTTGGTCTCGATCTGGATGTAGTAGACGAGCTTGGAGAGAGAGAGGGAGGCGGCAACCATGCATGGGGTGGGGTGGTGCTGGATTTACCACAGAACGTGAGGAGGGGAATGAACCTTTGTGAACTTGGCGTCAGCAGGACGTTCGCATGAAAAAAAAAGCAAAGAAAACAAGAAAGAGCGGGCGCACCTACTCACCGCCTCCCGCACATCCTCATGAAAGTAGAACTGCAACGCTGGAAACGTGAACTCGAGACTCTGCGTGAGATAAGGCCCGAATCACTACCCTAGAATACTGAAATAAATGACGAGGGTGTCAAAACGTTTGACATCTCTCGTTGATGGTCGAGGTGCGGATGCCGGCGATGTGGCCGTTCTTGGGGATGGTTTCCCATCCATCGCATTCAAATTGATCCTCCTCGTCACCTACCACACGTGATGGGGGCATGAGCATGCACGCACATTCGCGCGCAAGTCAGGCTTACTGTAGATGGAATGAGTCCTTCATCAACGTCCGGATCGCAGCAGGAATTGGCAAATTCTTTGGGAGCCTCTTTGTAGATTGTGGGCATGCCACTCCAGAATGCTTTCGAGAAAGCCAGATATCTATTCTCACAGATGTCAGTGGAGTCGCAGCTGACCCATTCCGCAACACCTACCGGCAGAAATCGTTGCTCTTTCAGAACCGTACCCGAGACATCCTCTGAGGATGGACATATCTAACATGGGAAGTTGGGCAAATTAGCATACGACCATGAAGATCACAAGTTGATGCTCACTCCGGTGGAGGGTCGTGTCAGAGGGCACACTCATTCGTCGAGGTTGTCCGAATGCTCGACGCTCCGTGTTTCAGCTCTTCTTGAATCCGCAAAACACAGAAGGGTAAAAACTTGTCAATTGTTCTTGAAGGCTTCACACGTGCAACACATGCAACGAGGTGCCCAAATGCCCTCGCGGCGTTCGACTTTGCGTTCGCTGTGGTGTAATCGTAAACTAAGTTGAGAACCAGGTCGAAGAGCTGATCGGATAGATGAAGACAGACGACATCAGCCATGCTCTTTACAGACCTCGGAACTACCTCCTCAGTCTTACCTCCTGTCGTCTTCCTTCTGCCTCCTTCTTCTGGGAGAATCTCGTATAGGGCGAGAATGCGCCGGAAGAGAGTTGCCACCCAATCTGTAACATTGAGTCTTCAGTGGCCTCGACTAAAGACGGATCTAGTACCTGCAAAGCCTGGAGTGCTTTCGCTAACAAGAGCGCGCTCTTCTTGCCTACTCAGGGGAACGAATGGGCTCATCTCAACGCCGTCAGGGACTTGAGTTTCGTCATTGGCGAGCTCCATGAGATTTTCACTAGGTATGTCACCAGATAACGCGGACCTGGACTGGTGCATAGAAATGTCTCCAATCTTAATATGCTGAACCGCGCTAACAACAAATGAGGTTGCGCATATAGTCTTGTTCGGGTCATTCTATACGCAAGAACATCAAAGATGAACCGATAAACAGGAAGAATGTGACAGACCAAATCAATACCGGGGATGCACAACTCAAGGAGAGGTAGAACGTGTTTTTGACCATGGCGCCACACATGTTCGGAGACCAAGGAAAGAGATATACCAGAAAGTATCTTGAGAACTGCCGTAGCCCGGTGTGTCTCGTTGACAACTTCTAACCCTCCGTAGGCGCGTTCAAGTAGCTCTGGCATGACTAACATGGACTCGAGTTGTGCCATCACGCGCAGGGCTCCTAATCGGGTCATAGTGAGAGACAACGGATCCTTCGAGAACATTGCAGGTAAGGCAGATGTCAGAAGGCCGGTGACGAATGCTCGACGAATCACGGTCGTGAGACGACCGGTCCTGAGATTATCCATCGATGAGACAGCACTGCAAACTACCACATAGAACACTTACCACCGAAGTGCGACAGGAAGGCAGTTGCTCCTCAAACCAACGATCAGCAAACTCGGCAGTCAAGCGTTGAAGGAAGCTTGTGAGCTGCAAACAAAATTAGGGAAAATGACATGAAGCATAAGACCTACTCACCAACACCGTCCAATGACTATGATTGGATAGGTGGAAAAACGACTCCGTGCTGGTAATTAGGCGGTCTAAAGTGTCCATGGCTCACAGTGGACATGGACGTGGGAGTGACAGCGAGAGGAGGGGGGATGGGCACAAAGCCAGTGATACAAATGATATGGTGGAAAACGTCTCCCAGCGGGTCATCCCCCCAATCGTCAGCCATAGACAAAAACGGCGCATGCGCCAGAAATCCGCGCATGCCGACCACACGCGAAGTGAGGAGCGTTCGCACGAGCCACAGCGTCAGTATTGGTGCCAGTTCCGCAGCTGCTACCGCACGTGACGTGTGCAGGCCATACACCATCCGTCCTACACGCACGCCGCTCCGGGATTCCTGGAACACAGAAAATCCACTCGCGAGCACGATGAGAATGGGTGGTAACAGCGGCACACTCGTCATGCGCTCCGAGTCCCTCTTATCACCCACCCCTGACCCGATGCTCACCATGGGGCACACTGAGATAGCAGGCATGAGATCTGTCAGCGCAATCAGTGGGGCTGCTGGGAAGGGTCGGAGGGTCAACAACATGTTTAGCATGGCGGAGAGCGCCGATAGGGTGGTGGTGTACCACTCCGCGTCTGACGTGCCAGCATCTTTCCCTGCTAGCATTTCTTCGTCGGTAAGGCAGATGTCGCAGCGCCATGCCTTGAGCCATCTGTCTGTGGGCACCCGTCTGCGGTATTCTGTGCCCCAGTCCCAGCCGGCGGGGTCTATACGGGGGTCTACAAGGCTGCGGTGCTCGAGGGCAGGGCAGGGGTCGTCCCAGGTGATGAGAAAGAGTTCGCGCCAGAGATGCGAGTCCGGCGAGGCATATACGAGTGCATATAACGTCCGGAAAGTCTGTGCGATGGAGGCGACCGTGTGGGGGGAGCAAGAACATATCAAAACAGCCTGAATCAGCTTCGAGGGGAGCGTCACCGTTTTACATTCTGAACAGAATTGTTGAGTGGAAGCTGCTGGGGAAGATGGCAAACTCACATTGGCAGCTGCGGAGGTGAACTCAGTGGCTAGGAAGGGGCCATCAAGAATGACCTCGATGGTACCAGCGGAAGAGCACCAGTTGTCGCGAGCAGCGTGGTAGCAGCGTGGTAGTTTATGGAAGGCCGGGTAGGCGCGGGAAAAAGTGTCGGACGTCGTAAGAACAACTTGTTCTGACAGTGGGCGGGAGCTAGGACAGTCGTGAGAATACTTCTGGCTGAGAAGTTGAGATGTGGTAGAGGCCTCCAGTACGGGTGTCTCAGTACTACTCAGGTGTACTCTTGCTGAGCAGATATGGAGGGACTGAAACGGCGATAGTACTAGTAAGCGACTTGAATCACTGTCTTTGTTTTCCTAAATAACTCATATTTCACCCAGCATCAACTCATCGGCGACAACTTGTACAAAAGAATGGTGGTGGGCAAAGGGTGCATGGTGCACAGTGGATGGTAAGTAGCGGTTGTGGATGAAGGAAAACCTTACCTAATGCAGAGCGCGGAGAGATGGCGTGAAGCGAGTTTATGTGCACCACTTGCGCCTGAAAAACTCAACCTGGATCGCTTATGTATTAAGCATGGCAAGGGGTACAACCCACACTCAGACCACCCATGCTCGTCACGGTGTCGCTCGTTATTGGAATACTTGTCGTTTTGAAAGTAGGGTCCGCTGTCGCTCAACCTCTGAATCCAAGGTGAACATAGCAACGTTGCGCTTCCCATTGACACTCAAATATCCCGTCTCTGCGCTGCCAGTGCCCTCCCACTGGCAGAGTTGGCTGCGCCACAACCCAGTCCTTTGTCTCCAGCTCGCCAAGGCAGCAGCAACTCACCACCATGACCCCAACCACCTTCTCAATGCACTAGGCATCGACAACGCCCCGGGGACACATTGAATCAGTGCATTCAATACTTTCGTTTCGCTGATGGCGTGTTGTCTGGAGGGCTAGTACGTGACGCTGCAATCGAGTCTTGCACCGCTCTCAGTGCACAGCAGGCCCACAAGGAGGCTCACATTGCCCACGTTACGAATGTGACTAGCAAGGCCCGGGCAGATCAAGTGGGATCTATTCCCGGGTTGGAGATCCACGTTCTCTCCCAACTTAGGATCGTAGCAGAGGGATATAGCGTGTCAGCTGACTGGGTCGCCCGAAATGTCTAGCCTGACAATGAAGCTATTTTCTTCCTGACTTCCGGATGATTTGGGTTCTTGAAAGTGGACGTTCACACTTACCGAATCATCTTGGCGGCTTGCTCATCAAAGCATCACCTATGGTTTGACTTCCGAGTCTAACATCCTCAACTGTGAGTTTTTATGAGTTCTGGCTCTTCTTTCAATTTGACATGTAATTAATAGGGGTTGGTTTCAACCATGTTGCTGGATCACTTGAGATGCATGTCACTCCTTTGTTATATGGTGCATCTCAGGTCCACACGCAGGCATCCATCATCATGACCAATCCCCTGCGCTTCCTTCGCTTGATTTGAAGCCAATTCTATCAATGTCACCTTTGCTCCCAGCTTCCTTCTCGCTAAGCTTATCTGGGATCTGGAAAAGAGAACGAACCTCTTTGAAACCTTTGACCTGTCCTCTCTCAGGCGCATAAACAGCGGTGGTGAAGCGGTCATCTCAAAGACAGCAATGGCCTTCGCTGCTACACTCAAGAACCTTACCCACGAACCCTCCAAGTTATCCTCTGTCATCCCTCCTGGTTTCGGTATGATGGAGACTTGGTGAGTACCGAGTGCTCCAAGAAGGGTATCATGCTAACAGGTTCTCTGCAGTGCTGGATGCATATACAACATCCAAGTTACCAAGTCTTTGTTCGTCAAGGGTGGTTGGTACCACACCGGAGATGTTGGTATCATCCAAGAGGGTGCCTTGAGACTCAGTGGACACATCAAGGAAACTGTCATCGTCCACAGTGTGTCCTATGGTATTCCTGAGCTTGAGACTCACCTCCCGACCATGGAGTGCGTCACCCATTCTTCCCTTGGCGCTGCGCCTTACCGTGCTCCTGGACAACAAGTCGAAGGCTTCATCATCTTTTACTTGCTTACTTTTGACTTGTACGGCGAGGATGCATCCTCCAAGTTATTTGCCACTCACCGTATGCTGCGCGATTTTGATATTTCAGTCAAGATGATCACCCTTTCCCCCCAGCATATCGTTCCTATCCCCCTCGACCAGATGGAGAAGAATGCGCCCGGAAAGCTCTCTCGCTTTGGTCTTATTGCCCGGTTCAAACAGGGCGAGCTCGCCAAGCACATCACTCATGCCGAGGAGCTGCTCAGTCAGGCCTGCGGAGCCACCTTTGTCACTCCTGTGAGAGTTGATCCGTTTTCTTCGTATCTATTGCAAGAGCTACCTTCAGCCACAATTGACGTGGGCCAGTGACCTTGTAAACAAGGTAATTATAAAGCCTTATAGCTTGCTTGGTTTTTCCCTGATGGCAGCACCTCAGGCCTCAGGGCTGGGCCTCCCTGAGCGGTTTCTTGTCATCTATGCGTCGCAGCGGTTCAGCTACGACCGACCTCCACAGCAGCTACTGCAACTGACTGGGCTGTTGACACGGATTTGGATGTCGGTCCTGAGGTGAGCCGGACATGTGCATGCTCCTCGTTCGAGCTGACACGTCCCCAGCACCACGTCAGTATGGTCCATGCGAGGTTCTTCCATCTGACATTCTGGAATATAAGTAGACTGAATTTTGCACCATAGATGTTTTTCTAATAGTTGTACACAGCGCGTGGGGTGTCATCCTATGACCCCTTCCACCCCGGCAATCTATGTGGAAGACGAAACGAGTGAGATTCCAGTGTCTGACCCGATAGCCCCCGGGATGTCTCAGGAACTGAAGCAAGGTGCGAGGCCCACAGTCGAAGAGTTTCCGCCCTATGACACTAGCTCGCTGGTTAAGGTCAATTTCACCGGCAAGGTCATCGGCATGACGGTTCGTCCGGGGGCATTCCTTTCCGTTCCAGGAGGACTTGAGGATGATTCATCTGAGAGCTTGTCATCCGGTTCCGAGCTGGGTTTCTCATGTTCAGCTTATGATGGGATTTCGATGTTGCCACCAGGATCATCCTCAAGTGCTCGACGACACGGCATGGGCCCCATGGCTGACATGGGACACATTGTCCAGAGTCTCAAGGATATGATTCCGGAAGAGGGTTTTGACTTGTACCCACGATCTTTTGCCGAACTGGATTGCTCGATGTCTTGATGTTCTTAGAGACGATCCAGCACTGTCTTGCAGACCCCTGGAATGGGTAGAGCCCATGGACGATGGGCTGACTACTTCGAACTGCGATATCGGCGTCCACAATGACTGCGGTGACTCGTGAAGCAGTTGGAATGATGCCGACACCCTTGCAGCACCTCATGAGGGTGTAGACCTAATGCGGAGGCTCCTTGCAGACCTTCAGGACCCCAGCTTGGACTGCAGTCCTCAAGCCCTCTCTGAGGACAGGGACACCGAGTATTCCGATGATGACGATGACGAGGCAACAGTTCCGCCCCTCACACCTACATGACGTCTTCACAGTGAGGCGAAACTCGCCTGAGTCAACTTCTTCCACTTCTACAACTGGTGACGATGTGTCTGAGGAGGAACCGATCTATCCCTTGACTCCGCCTCCGGAGCCTGCTCTGGCCAGCATTGCTGATGTCCGCAAAGGCTCGAATGGCGCCACCTGTCACACCTTAGTTCAAGAAGGAAGTGCAAGCCATGTCTCCCGTGTCCTCGGAGTTGCCTCCTTCATTACCAACCAAGGCGTACGTCCGCACTCACAGGGATAGTCGTTTGCTACCGGATGGACCGCAGTTACCTCTGGTGGCCTTACCTCGTCTCTGAGGTACCCGGATCGTCATTATACCCCATCATCCCCATATTCCAACCATCGTCTCTCATTTGTTAGGTTTCTGGCACGCTTCCCCCCTTCTTTTTCTAACGACCGTTCTGACGTGGTATCAAATATTGTCAGCAGTTACTAGCCCCATACTTGCACAGTCACGTTTGCATTTGGTCTCTGTTGCTTCATATGGTATGCACCTGGTTCCTGCTGACCATTCAACGCAATTTACGCAATTAGGTTGCTTGTGGTACGATTTGCCACTCATCGGATTCGGCATGTCTCGTGATCTGCATTAGATGTGGAATTGGTTTCTGTTGCTTCATATGGTACGCCCTGATATTCCTCTTCTGACCCTTCAACACAAGTTTAACCTTCACACTCAGGTTTCCTGTGGTTCGATCTCAAACGATCATCACCCCTTTGCATTTGGCCTGTCTTGTAGTCTGCATCAGGTATGTAATGTTCTCGTTACCCCTGATGTTCACCAGCGTATTGAACGATTTTGTTTAGTCTCATGCCAACTATTGTTACCCATTTGGATTCGGTATCGTCTCGGTCAGAAAATTCACAACAAAACTGTCGGATGACACACGTGGACTCAACAATATTCCTTTGATAACACTTGCGCGCAGCGCAGCAACAGTATGGCAGCCACTAACGATGAGAGAACTGACTGCTTGGGATATGGGAACCTGTGCGTCAACAATTATGATCCAAACTGGAGATGCTAACGATTGACAGGAACGATGGTGGCATTAACTGGCCAGTTTGTCAGTGGTTATCGACTTCGAAGATTTGAACCCTAGGATCGCTGAATCTCTGGGGTCACTGGTGGCGTAATGAAAGTGCTTCACGGCTCGTCCCGACATCATTGAAACACCTCTTCGGATTGGCCTAGCTTGTCCGGGTAACACGAGTCCGCTTGCTCAAGCGCTCATACATAGGCCTGACCCCTATGTACCTGCAGACACCATACCCTTGGAATATCCATCAAGATATCTATGCACCAAGTGTGTGGTGTGGCTGAGACAAGAGGATAGAACGAGTAAGTGTATCACGTTACCTACTGTGGACTTAGACTAACCCATGCTTATTTTACTCTTTTGGCATTACCAGCCACGTTTGCGGTAAGTATTCTGGATACTCATATCGGAGGGTGCAGACAAGCGGCACGTCCGAGTCGCAGGGCAGTTGTTCCCCAGAGCATAAACTACCGCTGGCCCGGCGCGCTGGACAAGCCCTCGGCCCTTGTACGGATCCCCAGTGATGGCTATCTAGGTAGGCTCATTTATGCCTTTAACTCCTCTAACACATATGAACCGCGCGCTCTGTGTAGATATTGACCACAGAGCCCACATACATCAAGGTGTGTCGTTTCCTGATCGTTTCCTCTCCGCTACGTAAAGCGTGGTACAAATCCAGAAGATTCTTGCGACAGTTCCCATCGTTTGTAAAAGGTGGGGCTACATGCAAGTTGTGGCAGATCCTCAGATACGCTAAATGAACCTGCATAGGTCCCATCTTCTATGACCAATTCGACTCTCTTTTGGGAACGGGCATTTTTAATTCTGATGGTAGGCATCGCTCTAGCCAGACAGGATATCCTACAGACTCATTGCTTGTACAGCCGACATCTGGAAGTATGCACACAAGACGTTGACTCAGTCTTCTCATGTGCTTACAAATGCTTTACAGGTTTCATCGACGACCCGCCCATTCCTCAATAGAGATCGCATCAATGACTTTGATATTTTTGAAAGGCATGCCGAAGATGTAATCCATCAAATGAAGATCCGCCTGCGTGAAGGATATCCCATTGACTTTTAAGACGCAGTGTTTCGTTTCACGCTCGATTTGGCAACCGAGTTTCTGTTTCAAGATGTCCGCTCCCTTTCGGCATCGTCTATGCACCTTTGTCTCCACTTCCCAAGGGTCCCACGTTCCTCGATCATCCGGCCAATCAGTTCGTCCGTGCCTTCACTGAAGCGCAGATTGCCACAGCCAATCACATCAATCATGGGTCTTCCTGGTGCTTTGCAGAGTTTTGGTGAGATCAAGTCCAGAAGCACATGAAGGTTTGCTATGAATTCATTGACCCTATAATTGCGGATGCGATTGCGGACAAAGACGAACGAAGACGTCTAGATATTGATGTCAAGGACAGCACGGGGGAGGTCGAGGAGGGAGAGACATTATTGGAGCATCTGGTGAATTACACCGAAGGTCGTGATGTTTATTTTCGAGAGTGGGGCTTGATGTATTAACGTATCCATCAGGTCAAATGGTTATCAGGGATGAGACCCTGAACATCATGATTGTAGGGAAGGATACGGCGAGTCGATTCCGCACTATGACCTAGGGAATTTGTCGTGACCACGTTATCACACATAGACTGCTGCAACACTGATGTTTGGGGTTTATATGCTCTCTCAGCATCCTGATGTTCTCACTCGTTCGCGGGCGGAAATCATCGCCAATGTCGGTGTCTCTAGCCGGCCGACACATGACAATATGAGCAACATGAAATATCTGAGGGCGTTTATTAACGGTATGCAATTTGTGACCACCTCGCAGAGATGTATACTGATACGGAGTCACTATCAGAGGTTCTTCACCTATATCCAGCGGTGTAAGTTATTGTTCTCTCCAAGGCATAATTGATTCTGATATCGTGTAGCTCCTTTAATGTTAGGTGCGATACAGGCCACCCATTTTAGCTGCTCGTCGCCCTGACTATTCATAGGTTATCTACCGAAGCACAGGTTTGGCCAACATTGAATGGCGGAAAACCCATTTTTATACCCCTGAATACGATGTGAGCCCAACTGACCCCCCTTCCTGTTCTACCTTACCCCGATTTGTAGGACCATGTACTCGGTTTTTCTGATGCACCGCAGGAAAGATCTGTGGGGCCCCGATGGTGAGCACCCAACAGAGAAGATGGCCAGCATATACCATTTGACCCACGTGCACAACTGCTCTTGTTTCTAGCAGACCTCTTTGATCCGGATCGGCTCCTCGATGCATGTTTCCATAAGTACCTGACACCGAATCTGTTCATCTTTTTGCCTTTCAATGCGGGTCCTCATATCTGCCTTGGTCAACAGGTACGTCAATGACTCCTTGTATGCATGTGTGCGCGTGGCTGATGACGGATTCAGTTCGCACACCATAAAGCCTCTTACTTCCTCGTTCGGTTTTTGCAGTTGATCGATGCTGTCTTGCCGGACATATATGTGCAACATCTCCCCTCCGACAGACTGGGCGCAGGCCAAGGGACGCAAAGCGTTGGATAAGGTCCTGTTGAGGCCACACTTGACCATGTATGTCCAGGTATGGTAATCGTTTTCTTTCAATGGCATGTCTTTGCCAGAATCGCTAAAATGTATTGGATATGTTCATAGGATGGTTCTGTGGGTCAGGATGAAGGAAGCCGACTCCGTCGAATCTACTTAACATTTTCTGCTGGTCCATCTATATATATGGCATCTCGTGCATTCACCACTATCTATATATCTGTTGTACTGACACTCTGACTGAGATTTCACCATGTGATGTAAATTTGAGGAGAATGCTCCATGGAATGATGATGGACAAAGGAGAGTGTTGTGCGCTAGTTCTGCCCATCAACCCAAACAAGCTCTATGCCTGCGCCATGCACATCGCTGACAGAAGTAAAGGACCTGACGACCAGTGTCGGGAATGTAGTTATCATCGAGGACAACCGGAGTTCAAGCTTCCTCTCGCACTGTTCCAGCCTCATGCACGTGACCCAGTAATTGCTAAGACGGCGATCATTGACAAGACGAGACAGGAGAACACGAATCGAATCTTTATCACTTCGATGGCAACGATGACGGGACATACCTCACAGGCAACCCCAGCATCTCTCCCTCCATCTGTGTTCACACTCCCCCAGACCGCTCAGCTCGAAGCCCTCTACACGATTATCAGATCAGAAAGACCAGTCGAGGGGACTTTCTCTTCTACTCCGACCGAGTCATCCGGTTGCCCGTGGAAGAGGGTCTGAACTATCTACCCGTCGTGCCAAAGATGGTGGAGATGCCCACCGTATGTGGACTTTTCTGAATGTTGGTTTTCCGGGGTCGCAATCTAATTTTGGTGATCCATGTCCATGCAGGCGGAATGCTGATCATGGCATTTATTTCTCCTTGGTTTATGTAGGGATCCAAGTGTGAAGAAGTGGGGCTCGAAGGAAAGATATGCGGGGTTTCTATGCTATGTGCTGGAGAGGTAGGCTGGGGAACTTTCATTATGGTGTTCTGTTCCCTTATCTCATCCGCGTCATTGTCAAAGGCTGGTACGTCCGGTGATGAAGATGTCACATAGGTGGCATATTCAGACGCCAATGAAACTCGACGTGGTCCATAAACAACACTCTCCAATCGTTCAGATCGAAAGCGGTTCATTGTGCCGAGCCACTCGGGCCAAATTCGGTTCCATTCTGATGTATCGAGAATCAGCACCGAGTCGAGCATGTCTCACGCGGTGAAAGCTGACCTTTGTCCGTGAGCGGTTTGGGTGTCCTGAAAATGGAGTTCCGGGAGTCTCGAATTTCATAGCGTCCAAAATGTTCAACCTCGGGCTCATACCCGTGCTCCTTGAGACGTTCGAATATGCTATACCAAATGGAGATAAAATCATCGCTGTAAAAAGAAAGGTCCAACCTTATGACTCGCTGTTCTCGATGCACTTCCACTTCGTCTTGGCGCACTGCTTCCATTTCCCGTTCCCAGTCTTTGCATTCGCGTGCATGCTGTTAGAAGCCAATCAGAGAGACGAAATAAAGAAAAAAGATATCAAACGAACTTTACGTATAGCAAGAAGCTGTTCCTTCCTGTCGCTTATAAACCGCCTCTTGTCGGAGGAGTGCTTACACTCGTCCATAAATACATCCATCCGCTCTCGATCAACCCACAATCCTGATTCTGCGATGTGACCCAGCTGCGTGGTGACTCAAATAACCGTGGTACATACCTCCCTCAACCGTGAGGTGTGCAACGGCCAGGACATTTCTCTTGTGAATATTATCATGACACGATGCCAAACTGCAAAGCCTGATTTCGTTTGTGAATTCATTCAAAGTCTGCAGCAATGCAACGGTGGAATCTTACCGTACAACTCTACAATTTGGACAATATCTCTGGCGCATTTCCCAGAAAACAATCTTGGCATGTTTTCCACAACTCTGTGCCCCATCTCAGAGGGTTTCAATCCATGGGTAGAGTTTCTACGTACGTGGCAACGGGGGTAAAAGACGAGATTGGTGTATTTCATTTCAGTCAGGTCGTCTGGGCAGGCAGGCAGGCCAATGACTTGGCAGCGAGCGCTCCTCCAAACAAACGCTGAAGATTTGTCCATGAGAAGGACTCGAAGTGATTTGCATGTGTGTGCAAGGTCCAGGAGGTCAAGAGGGTGAATGTATGTAGCAATCTAGGAACATCCCGCTCGTCAGCAGACAGTCAAAATAAATAAATAAAATAAGAAACACGTACGAGGAATAGCACGTCGAGGTTCAATTGACATAGTTCACCTGGCTTTCCACGACGTTGCTTCTTGGGAGGTTGTCGTCGACGTTTCTTTGCCGGTGATGGAGTCCCATTCTGGGCAGGATGTTCGACAGTAGTGTCTTCTGGGAGCACACCGTTGTTGCTGTGAGCTTGCCCAGTTTCGATTGCTTTCGCAGCTGATCTCGTCTGCACCCATCGCACAAGTTGGTGAAAATTTAGGGGTGTTTGGTGGCGTTGTGCTCCTTTTACGATGGCTGAGTGGTTGTGCATGCATATCCGTCCGACCAATTGGACGAAGCAGACATGCCACTGAACATTCCTGGTTTGCTCACAGCTTTTCAGCTCATCTGGAATCCCCACATCGTTCTCCCACATGTCATAGTCACAGGTCAGACCAATGTGTTGGCAGTTTCACGTTGACCGACGTTGTCTTGTTTGCTGCAGCAAAGACATTTGCCAGTTGGACTTTTTCGCACTTCGGAAAGATGGGTAACGTGGTGCCATCTTTGACAAGGATAATTGTCTGGCAAGTCGTCTCGTAATGGGAACCTCAACGTATGTTTGACCTGGCACGTGTGGACGATACCCTACAAAGACCCGCTCGTTCCACAGCTTGAGGTTTGTCGTGCCAATGACATGTGGGTAGTTTTACTCATGGTTTACCACAGGATGCATGGAAGGAATGCCTTGGAGTGTTTGGTGAGGGAAACGTCCTTGTCGTGAGCAATTCGGCCGGTACGAAATACGATGCGGGCCAAGTCCAGGTAAGGTCAACGACGTGAGAAACCATCGATCCTCTCAGACGTTTTCTCAGGCTGAATCTGTTTCGCATCATGTCTCCGTTCCCGTACTGCGTCACAACGCGCCGAAACCTGCGTATTCGTGCATCAAATCCATACGTGCGTATTTCTCGATGCTGCGAGATCCGATCAAGGACAAGGAGTTGGTAGACAGAGTCAACTGCCTATTTTGTCTGCTCCAGTTTGAAGCGTGAATTCTCACGACCGTTCAGCTCCCGCCCGCTGTCAGAACAAGTTGTTCTTACGACGTCCGACGCTTTTTCCCGCGCCTACCTGGCCTTCCATAAACTACCACGCTGCTCGCGACAACTGGTGCTCTTCCGCTGGTACCATCGAGGTCATTCTTGATGGCCCCTTCCTAGCCACTGAGTTCACCTCAGCAGCTGCCAATGTGAGTTTGCCATCTTCCCCAGCAGCTTCCACTCAACAATTCTGTTCAGAATGTAAAATGGTGACGCTCCCCTCGGAGCTGATTCAGGCTGTTTTGATATGTTCTTGCTCCCCCCACACGGTCGCCTCCATCGCACAGACTTTCCGGGCGTTATATGCGCTCGTATACGCCTCGCCGGACTCGCATCTCTGGCGCGAACTCTTTCTCATCACCTGGGATGACCCCTGCCCTGCCCTCGAGCACCGCAGCCTTGTAGACCCCCGTATAGACCCCGCCGGCTGGGACTGGGGCACAGAATACCGCAGACGGGCGTCCACAGACAGATGGCTCAAGGCATGGCACTGCGACATCTGCCTTACCGACGAAGAAATGCTAGCAGGGAAAGACGCTGGCACGTCAGACGCGGAGTGGTACACCACCACCCTATCGGCGCTCTCCGCCATGCTGAACATGTTGTTGACCCTCCGACCCTTCCCAGCAGCCCCACTGATTGCGCTGACAGATCTCACGCCTGCTATCTCAGCGTGCCCCAGGGCGAGCATCGGGTCGGGGGTGGGTGATAAGAGGGACTCGGAGCGCATGACGAGTGCGCCGCCGTTACCACCCATTCTCATCATGCTCGCGAGTGGATTTTCTGTGTTCCAGGAATCCCGGAGCGGCGTGCATGTAGGACGGATGGTGTATGGCCCGCACACGTCGCGTGCAGCAGCAGCTGCGGAACTGGCACCAATACCGACGCCGTGGCTCCCACCGCAGCTCGTGCGAACGCTCCTCACTTCGCGTGTGGTCGGCATGCGCGGATTTCTCTCTCTCTCCTCCCCATGGACGCGTCTTTTTTTTCTCACTTTCGACTCCCCCTTTCGGGTCCTCATTCACAACGTTCTCCAGCGATTGCCATGTCCGACTCTGTACACGTCGAAACGGTCCCCCGTTGCGTCCTCCGCGGTTCCCTCGATCCCACCACCGGCATCTTTTACAGAACGCCCGAACATGCGCGCGTACACACAGCCCAGGCGTGCGACAAGTGTAGAGTGAGGCCTAGCCCCAGTTTCACGGTCTCAAATTCACAGTCGCAATCCTCTCAGTGGGCGGGTTATCCACAGCCTACTTACGTGCCCAGAGAACCATGTCCTCCAATGCTCTCTCGCTTCTGCGTGACATCGACGCTTACGTGTTTGATGTATTCGGGACGACCGTCCACTGGTTCACGACGGCCGCTTGCCGGAGCAATGGTGCGATCCATCCAGGTGCGTCTAGAACTATACTCGTAGCATTGTATGCACCTCCAGACACTGACAATCATCCCATCTATTTACTACCCTGCTCGTGATGGATGCGTGTATTCCCTGATGCATATCAATGATCAGCAGACCAAGACGCCGTCGACTTTGCACATGAGTGGCGACAAGGGTATTACACAAACATGTAGGTATGAAGTCGCACGACGCATGGACAACATTAGGAATTGGCGGGGCACCGACCTAAGAATACGTTTCGTGCCCACAGGTTGGTTGTCCAGCAATACCTCCTCAGGCTCCTCCTCGAAAAGTAACCCGGGTTAGTAGATCCGTACCCTAATTCTCTTCCTGGTTACACGACGATAAAGAGTCCCGCAGTTCTGTCCACCCCTACGAGTCATGGCTACGTTGTCTGCCTTGACCTGGGGTGACCCAGCTGCCACCAAGCATGTGCTCTTGATTCACGGTCTCACAAGTTCAGCCCAATCGTGGTATCGCATTGCGCAGGCGTTTGCGTCCTGAGGCAGGTTCTAAATCAAGTGTCGGCGGAGCACACCTTGATGCATCCCTATTCGACACAGGTTATTTCGTGACGGCCCCCAATTTGCTCGGGCATGGAAATGCCAGGCGTGGTTCGAATTATACTGTCACCGCGTTGGCAGAAGAGCTCCGGCCCTTTTCACAACTGCTGGAGGCTGCGGTCACCCTTATGACATCGTCGTCGCCTCTGCCCTTTTGCCACTTCTGAAGTCCACTCGCTCAGTACAAGTCGTCCTCATCGATCCGCCTCTCGAACTAACCCCCGAGACCGCTGCCCACCACAGAAGCACATTGTGTGGCCATGTCAGCAACCCATTGACCTCCGAAGCCTTTCTCCAGGAATTCCCCTCGTGGGCGAGGGAGGATGCAAATGCCGGATCCTTTGGCTTATATACGCACGATCTTGCTGCCGTGGAAAGCATCTTTGACGTAAGTCTCTTTCTCCTTTATTGGTGGTTCGGTGTTCACGAGGCTCGTCCAACAAAACGTTCCTTGGTCGTTTTCACACCAGCTATTGACAGTTCCGGACAACGTCAAAGCAACCGCACTTGCTGCTGATCCATCCAAAGCGCCATGCGTGTGAGAGGAAGATTTGAAGCCATACCCCCCATGTGACCGCAAAGACAGTCCAGGGTGCCTCTCATTTCATTCCGTCAGAGGTTCCCCAGGTCGTCATCGAGACAGCCCTTGAAGGCGCAGAATCACAGAATAAGTGGATTCATGTCATATTGTGCATGTGTTCGTCATGTCCTCTGCTCATGTTCAACGTCGAGACGACAAAGTTTGCAGGTAGGGATTGTTGACTGGAGCCATTCCATACACATGAACATATTTTGCCGCGATTATAGATGTTTTAACAGACCATTAGCTAGGACAGAACTGTACAGTAGCCAAGGCAACAATGCAAAGATCTTACGAGTTTGATTTACCACTGGCAGGTTGGACACGAGCTTGCGATGAGTAACCAGAGATGGGGGAGAAATTCAAGTCATGTAAGCTCGATATGAGATTTGAGTCCATGCAATTCAACACCGTTTCGATCGTAGATGAAGACGTATTCCTTCTGTGCGACGTCCTTGCCAACATGTCTGGTACGTCCACGGCTGTGAAGCTGGGGGTACCAGGGCAAATATTTACGTTGGTGATGGAGGGGAGTGCTCCCATGTTGGATAAGATGGTAGAGTTGGAGAGGATGGGTTTTGAGTTGGAAATCACACAAGAGACAAAGCATATAGCATGTCACCAAGCAGGCTGGAGGCAAAACAAGTGACAAGTGGCTTCTGACAATATTAATAGAGTCCGCATTGCTAGATGGCGATGTGCGCATCAACACAGCAGCCTCATAGACCGCCTGGTCACCAGACTAGTGATGAATATATACCAGCCCACAAACCCACTACTGGACTGGCAGCTTACCTGGGAATGTGGGAAAAGTCTATGCGGATCACGAGCGACCATTCAGTGGATCACAATGACAACAAAGAATGGTGTTGAGGCTTGAGCACAGAAAGATATCACAATAATAAACACTCCAGCGAGATAGCATGTGCTTTGCGAATACTGCTAATCACTTACTAATAACAGAGCATAGAATGATAACGAAATCCAGATACCCTGAAGACTACATTGAAAGGAAAATACGATCGACATTGTGAAGCGAAGGGTAACGAAGTAGCGGGGCGACGGCAATACCTAACACGTTCATGACAGTCCGGCGGTAGAAAACAATGAGGTTGCGGTTGTATTCGGTGAAACGCCACTGGGGCATGTCCGACAAATCCTTCTCCCAGTCGATATCATCCTTGTCAAATTCCCGGGGCCAGGCAGCGAGAAGGGAGCGGAACCGCGTATACCACGGAATGGCCTGGCTCCAATTCTTCGAAGACTCCCAGCTAGTATCGTGCCATGGAAATGCGCTGCTTGGAATGTCCCAGGATGATCGAAACAAGTCGCGGCGAGCTTCCAAACGGGCATGACGATCTCGAATAGACATGCTATCAATGCATGTGACAAAATCGTCCGCCTCTTCGATTTGTAGCTTGTGATTCAAAAGAGCGAGGTCATAAACGACCAGGTTGCATAGATCCTTGTTTTCGAAATCTTTGAGTTCCACCCGACGTCCAGGGGAAAGGAGAGGCGATAAATCTTCTGAGAGAGAATAGTACGCTGGACTAGGGTCTTCTTGTTCTTGTTCCAAATCCTCTTGTGAAGGACCCAACACGAGCGGACCACCGTGACGCCAAAAGAATCGATGGTCGTAGTTTGATGCGGTAGAAGATTTCCGCCACCAGTGTCCCGATAGAATGTCCCGCCATGTTTGAGTATACAGATGAAAGGGAGATGGGGGGGCGTTGTTGTTCGTTGTTGCGACGACACGACAAGAATGATTGAGCCGGTAGTCTTCGTATCGAAGAAGCCAGATTCGGCGGATACAAACCCAAACGAAACAGACCTTGGCGCGTTTCTCATCTGACTGTACGTTGGATAGTAGATGGACAGGAGGAACCGCATATGTAAAATGGGCACCATGGGATGGGATCGGGGAGTCTGGAGTTGTGTATTCGGGTAACCCGTCGCCCCGTGCATGAAAATGCCAGATGTAATCCCAGTCACACCCCCACGTGGGCCAATCATTGCGGAGATCCTTCGTCTGGCGACGCCAGTCACTGTTTTGGGGTTTGGGTTTGCGAGTTACCAAAGGACGGGGAGCTGCAGAGAGAACGGTTGATTAGGAAACGGCACAAAATGCACGCAATACTCACGCGGATTGAAAAGAGCGGCAGTATCCGCAAGCAGGCGTCGATCGAAACACTGTTTATCAAGGCGAGCGGAATAACCACGCGCAGCGCGTTCAAATGCCATTGGATCCGAACAGTCAACGTGAGGGGGGTAAAACATCAGCGGTTTGCTATGCACGAGTTTCCCTTTGACAACGTCCTTGTTGCAACCGGTCGCATGAACGTCGGCCCAACTGCGAAATTCGCAAAACGAATCGAGTTCCGTGATGCGAACATATCGAGTGGCGGGGAGGTTGGTAGGCGAAGAACCGGTAAGAAAAAAGACAGGGACACCGCAAGTGGACAAACGATTGAAATCGGCCAATGAAGAGACATATGCTCCCCGAAAACACACGCGAGCAGGCTTACTGTGCATTAGTGTTCGACCAAGGAGCCTGGAACCCCATACAAGGAAAGCGTGTATCTCTTTGATGAAACGCTGGAGCCCTCGGGTATATTCCACAGCGTCACGATACGACATGATGTTGCGAGTCAGTACAAAGAGCGTGTCCTCGGCGCGGGTGAGAGCGATCGAGGGGCATTTGTAGGGACCAGGAACCATTGACCGGAGTTCTTCGTGCAACCGTAACACGCAATCTCGGTACGACTCTACCTCAGCACGCCAGTCAGAGGTTATCGTCTCTTTGATGTAACCGCGACGTGGAAGAGGGGGGTAGCGGTAAAAGTCGCTGTCCTTTAAATGGCGAGACACGATGGATTGCGGTAAACGAAAGCATTCGTGCTCATCAACAATGATGAAGCACAAGTACGGATGTTCGGGGTCGAACATCTGGGGCACTAGGCTGATCTCGTGTGGGCCCCATGATCCGTCAGCACGGGGGAATGGAAGTTCTTCTGGAGAAACCGGTCGGGGAATGAAGGGGGCGTTATTGGAAAGGACGGCGGTGCCATCGGATAAGGTAGACCATTTGTCGAAATCGATGTGTTCGAATGTGGCTAGAATTGGATAGATCAGAATAGGTATGCTTTCAGGAAAACTGGCCGCACCAATGGACATGAAAACAACGAAGAAGTCGCAGATGGACGCTTGTGGTTAAGTTGGCGGGTAACTTTTAAACCCGCGCAATGATTCAAATAAGTTCCCACACCACAAACGAGACCATGAAGCACAATAAGAAATCGACAATGCAACTATCATTCACATGATGGAATTGGTAATACACAAGGTTGCAGACCGTCTCAGCAAACTGCAAGACAGCAGTGGATATCTATTCAATAAACAGAAGTTCCAGAAAACATCACAACTCTCCAAAGGTAACGTTGTACCATTTCAGTGCAACCGGATTGGCAAGGACCTGAAAAGATAGGTGGTGAGCGAATATACCCTCTAGTGATAGAATAACCTTTGATCGGAAAAAGTTTTGCACTTGCAAACCAGGCATAGTCCAAGCGGGCGAAAGAGCAACATAAGCCTGACCTGCAGCGATGATAAGTCACCTGGGCGGAAATACAAACTGGTTTACTAATCCCTAGCAAAGACGCGCGAGAGATCAACGACAAGCTTCTCAAAGGAATGGCCCTGGGAGTCCTTAGGGGCTGCACAGACTCGAAGTCAAGAGCAGTAAGCAACCAAGCACGAAGCCTGAGTTGCTGGAAGGGAGGTAGGGGGAAAGCACCCGGTGAATTTGTTTAGCTGGGTGCAATGAACAAGGTTATGCAGCATGAGTAAGAGGACGACTTGCATGGATAAGGTCAGACTCACCACGTGAGAGAGGGATTGACGTCGTGGAGTGCCAGACGAGCAACCCTACTAATGACACGAAGTCGTTCGGGTGGAAATACCTCAGACTTGAAGTCTGGTAGATATGGATAATGCAGGGCGCAAAGCTCTGCGTATTGGATGATGGCGGTGGTCGAATTTGGTGTTGGACGAATGACGGAAAATTGAAGAGTGTGAGGCAGAGTTGTGACGCGGCCTAGCCAGCGGCATGATTCATGAGCAGAAGTTGGACTGGCAGTCACTGATCCCGGACGGTAGTTGGATCTGAAAGCCCAGTGAGATCAGCTGACTAAAACCAGTGCAGAGCCAGAGAACGAATGCCCACACGGGATTTACTTCGAGTAGGCTTGGTCTAGGTGAAGGTGAAGGTGCGAGATTGCCAGCGTCGTAACAGCACCAGGATGAACGGAGACCCAGACCGGGAGCAGAATGAACCGGAGCCACACCAAGATCACGCAGGCTGCTGCGGATGCGAACGGAGACAACGAGAACGTGCAGCGCAGAGACTTTGGATGCTAAATCCACAGAGAACCTGCTGAGAACATGAAGTCTCAAGCAAGATTCAAGTTTGGACTGGCACGAAGCCCGTCCTGTTGCAGAGCATCATATGTACAGATAACCCTTGTGATACAAATAGGACTGACAATTGATCAGGTCGGACTCATTGGGCAAATGAGACGTTGGTAGCAGTGAGCAACCAAACTACTGAGGCCTGAGTGGCTGGAAGGGTGGCAGAAGCACTCAGAGGAAGTGACCTGGACAGAGGTGCCAGGTCCGGGTGCGCACAACATGGAAGTCCTAGATCCCTTGAGACTCTGAGTCTCTTGGGTGCAGACACAAGACACAAAGTCTTGTACCACAAAGGAGGTACAACAGCATGCAGCCATTGGACCTCCTACGATGCCAGTGCCGCAGGAGCCTGAGGGAGAATGTGTGCCATGTGGAGAAAACGCGAAGGTTCGAGGTCATGGTCGGCACAGGATTGATTGGTGGACCTATAATTAGAACTCTGCTCGGTGCTTTCGGCGTCAGGTGATGCGCGCAGCTTGCACTTCCCAGTGCAAAAAAATTTCTTCATTGCAGCAGGAATGCTGGGCTGGGGAACAAGAGGGGCGTCGCAGGCGGAAGTGCTGGCAGGTCGTGGATTCCTGAGTTTGGCGCTGCACCTCTAAAACAGGTGGGCCAAGGGTTGGTCAAAGCACAGAGGAAAGCCTAGTTTGTCCCCCGGAGCGGCAGCAATAAGCACGCTAGGTTCCCGCAACTCGTGGGTGCAATGAGGAAGGAGCTCGCCAGGCGCCCTGAACCCAGCAAGGTCGGAGTCAGGAGCTTGGGAATTGGTGGCTCAAACAGTGGAAACCCGCAAAGATTCCGGGCAGGACTGGTTGCAGCAGGTCGTTCCCATTCCTGGCCCTGCATTGCCAGCCGAATGCGCTACCAAATGCAAAATTGCTGGGGCCTAGGAACGACCAGCAAGAGCGGCTGCCTAAGAGGTGATAACAATCTGGCCCGGCAGGTCGGGGGTCCTGCTTATCGTTCGCAAGCCGAGATTTGATTAGCTCGGACCTCCCAGCCAATGCGCACCCAGACTTGGGAGAGTGCCAGATCAGAGTGCAGTCGCAGCCGGGAACGAGTCCCCAGTTCGCCATTTCGCAACTTTGTTCCAGAAGCCCAGACCAGCAAAGCATTGGCAGGTCACTAATGAGGCAGGGGCAGCTGGTATTCATTGGTTACCCAATGACTGCGTACTGACACGGCGCAGCCAATGCACAGAGGCAGGCTACCACCTGCTCACTAGCTAGCTCCAGTATGCTAGCCGAAGGACCGCCTGGATCGTCCGAATGAATGGGATGGGCGAATCTTCAAAAGTCAACGAGGGAGAGGAAAAAAAGAATGAGGACCCGGGCAGTTATGCTGAGAAATGGTCCGCAACGACACTAGAAAAGGAACAATGCCAAAATGGTAAGAAAAAGTAGGGCATGATAAGAACCCCCCCCTCGCGCCTGGATAGCGCGAAAAGGTGCAGCAGAGATCCGCTAGCCCTGCGAAGTAGGACCAAGAGAGGACATGACGCTAGATAACGCAGGGCAAACGATGCTCAGAAGCTAGTAAAGGGAACCGGGCACGCGGAAGGGAATCTCGGAAGAACGGTGGTTGGAGAAGCAGAAAGGCAGCGTAATAATAGGACAACGAGGCGGCGGCTTCATCGAAGAGGGGTAGCAAGTCCCCATTGCTATTGGAAGGAAAGGAGCCGAAACGGCGACATTCACGCTGCGGAAAGAAGAGGAACAAGAAGAGTAGAACATCGAGCTCACCACCGCGCACCAGAGGATGGGCAGTCAGGCGAGTGCGCGGATAGCGAGGAACAAAGCGCTCTTGAAAAAAACTGAACTTTGAGGATATCGGGCGGTGGATGGTGATACACTGAAGAAACGGGAGAAAAATAAATCAAAGCAAGATGATATCGCAGTTGGGAAGAAAGGTGTGAGGATTTACTGGGGTGCCTATAGATAAACTAAAGATACCGCTGCGACCGACCTGCCAGTTGGTAAGGAAAAGATGAAGGAACGAGATGGGATTAAACAAGGCAGAATCCACGCCGGTGAGAGAAGCAAGGCGACATTCGCATAAAGGAGTGAGTTGAGGTTAAAATAAAGGATGGACGAAGAAACGGCGTCCGCGCCGCATGGATTATAAGGTGGATAGAACAAAAAGACGTATGTGCGTTTGGGGTGAAAGGTATGAGGACTCACTGGGATGTCCATAGACAAGCCTAAGAGATGGCCATGATCGAAAGACAAAGGAGTGAGTCAAGGTTAACATAAAGGATGGATGAAGAAACGACGTTCACATCGCAAGGAGATTAGTACGATATAACGACGTTCACGCCGTTGAGAGTGGCTAGCGACGTTCGCGTCGCAAGGGGATTAGTATGCTACAATGACGTTTGCGCCATTGAGAGAGGTTAACGCCGCAAGGAGAGTAGAATGACAAAACGGCGTCCACACCGTTGAGACAAAGCGACGTTCACGCCGCAACGTTGATAGTAGAGGGAAGACGGCGAGTTTGAGTCGTGGGAGTCAAGCGTGGCATGATCTGATCACCACCGCGAGTCTTACTACAAATCTTACCACATCTTACCACCATACCAGTAGGATTAGTACCACCGCAAGAGGAACACAAATGTTGAAAGGTACATCTTATCCCAGGAAGGTCCACAAAGTGGACAGACAGAGTGGTCATGGGTTATAATTTTCTTTTAAATTGCTGCTCGAATCAATCCGCATTCATCCGCGATGACTCGCGACGAGCTGTTTTTCAGATGAACAGAGTCTCTATAAGTCTTACTACATCTTACCACGTCTTACCACTACAATCTTATTTGAGTGCAGAGTCTTACCACATCTTATCATCTTACCACCCTCTACAACGTGATTCGCCACAACAATTCTCACATTGTAATAGTGCAGTCTAGCACCTCCAACCCGCATTTTACTGCAAATACAACCATTATCATACTGACAGATGAACATGCCAGGTCTTCCCACGACTCCGCTGACGAGAATGAGCATAACTGACTGAGAATGAGGTATTAAAAGCGGGCGAGAACTCAGGAGATGGTTTTGGTAATTATGAATGGTTGGAAGGATGCAGGGTATCGTCGCGGAGTTCGTCCTCGACCTCGTCTTCGGAATCAAGATCAGGATAAAGGAGGTTGAACTTCACCTGGAGGGAGTGATAGTCCAAGAAAGAGGTTGAGAACCGGGAACTGAGGAGGCTTTAGTCAAGCGCAATGCTCTTTATGGTATTGCTTATAGGGAGACATTAGGGAGATCATGAGCGACCGAGAATAGGTTATCAATGGCATGAAAAACACTGTGGACTTCATCGTCGGTAAGCATAAGGAGAGAGAGCCAGGAGGAAAAACATTCTCTGAGCAGGAGAAGAGTTCGGAAGATTCTAACGTGGTGATCGCATCAGGCGGACGGATTGAGAGCATGGCGCCGATCCAGTGCAAGGCCTGTTGCAAGATATAACAGATGGAAGGTTCGAGGTTTTGTAACGTGTGTGACGCGCTGGACATAGTGGAGAATGGAGAGATGGGGGAGACCGGATGGCACACAAGGTGATTAAATGTGGATCGTATGAAATTGGTAAGCTCTTGGAGAGGGGATGAAAGGTTAATGACGAGTTGGATGATTTGATCCATATGCGGGCGCAAGGCGATGGCCATATTCCACGCAGGAAATAGATCGTAAGGGCCGAAAGGGATGGTACGTAGGGTCGATGTCGAGAACTCGAACCCGCTGAATGCCAAACTGGCCCAGCAACCAGTGTGCGGAGGAGATCGCGTCCTCCATTCGGTCGTACTGCAAGCTCATGCAAGCCATTATAAGAATTTTGTGATGGTCACCTACAAATTCATTTACGATTTGGTTATCCAGTTGCACGGCGTTGCAGGTCGGGTGAAATTGTGGGTGAAGGAAAGATCATAACAGAGATGTAGTGAAGGTATTTGTATCTTTCCTAGAGTACGTCCGGCGCTAGTCTGCGTGATAGAAGGGTGATGATCTGCGATGACAGGAGAAGAAGAAGAAAAGGGGCCATATGATTCATTATCATGACGCGATTCGAAAACAGTCATTGTATCACCAAGTGTGGTAAACAGAAGAACCGAAGTTAAGACCGAAGCTAATGCAGCCGTCGCTGAATGATCCGACCATTCATGAAACCCGAAAATTTCTTGGTACCATTGCAAACAAGTGGTAACGTCCAAAACGGGATTTTAATCCTTGGACGATGGAACACCCTGAGTTGATGGGTGTCAGAGAAGAGAAGTGCGACAGGCAAGCGACTAGTTCTATTTGTAAAGAGCACCGGAAAAGCGTCCGGGTCAAAGGAGTTGCATTCCAACCTAACCTATACGACTAATTCAATCTACCTCACGACCTGCCATCGAGAGAGACACGAAATATGGAGTGAGCGATCGCCGGGTTCCAAGTAGTTTCGGGTGGACGAATAATACGATTCTGCATTAGAGTCAGAATGCCCCAACGCTTTGAGTATTTCCTGGGCGATTTCTTGGGCATAGTGAAGGCCTTGGATGTTCTTGATATCATGACTAGCCAATTTGTATCTATCTGGGGCGATAACCATTAGGCAAAGACCGGTGAGGGGGACAATATCCAATTCTTTATGACAATAAGCCGATAATAAATGAGTGTATAAAATCAACACCTACCACGATGGGGATCCAAGCGCGGGAGACCGACAACCATTCGAACCAGAGTCTCTAGCGCGTGGTGGTGTATCTGATTTGTTAGCTGACCTTTGAGCCGGAAGTCTAAGTAGCGACTGAATTCTGTCAGATGGGACGTGTCGTAGGAATAGAAATGGCCGCCAATGGTAAACGAGGCCACCGGAGTATAAACCGCATGAGCCTGCGCAGGAGGTTGGAAACTATATACGAGCCGGTCAAGTTTGCATACATATATACACATATATATAAGAAATACGTACAGAAGATCCCCTGGATATAGATAAACCGTTTCCGCGCATATGTCGTCACCTCGAGGTATATCCGGATCGCAAAGATCGAACCTGATCTTTAAGAGGCGGTCGCGGGAAAGGGTGGGATCACGATGGAAGTAAAAGGTCCACAGCTTGAGTCCAGACATGACTATCACGTATGTGGCATTGCCATCAGCGTCGTGATGAGGGTAGGTGAAAGTGCCAGCCTGGTGGCCAAGTCCCCATGAACGAACCGCGAGATTGTCCGCTGATACTTTGCGCTTTTCGAACGGTAAGTCGCGTTGAGTCTGACTCCATCCGACAGCCAGACCGTCGTCGAGGGAACTTGAAGAGATATTCAACAGACAAAGGTGAAAAAAGACAGATAATACGAACCAAAACTTCTGTAGCATCCCACATTGCGTGAGTGGGACGTCGAGCACGAAACGACATTGAGTAGGATCATTTATGCCGGCAATGAGCTCGGACATTGTACCCCGGACCTGAGGATGGCCGAAATTTTCGACGCGAAGTGCGGTATCTACGAAAGATGAGAGGAAGTTAATTATAAATAAAGACAATAGATCGTACCATGTATGTCGAGGAGCATGTTTGGTGAAATGCCGAACCTTCGGCGAAGCCCGTCCTCCGTGAAAGTAAATGACGAAGTGTCTTCAAAGTTACGAACGACGACGGGGCGGCCACGGGAGAGGCTTTTGCGTATAGCCAAGACGAAATCGTAACCGTCATTGGATTGGGGAGCCTCATGAAAGTCAATGTAGGAGCTGTCTGGTGTAGCCTGGGGATAAACCGCGACAGTGCGGACATGTGACGCATCATAATCGAGGTAATTCTTCTCCTCGCGAACGAGGGTGGGTAGAATCGTCGTTAGGCCGCCAGGCCATACCACGGTTTCAGCTGATTCAGGAACTTGTACACCGCGGATACCGGAAACAAAATCGAGCGGACGAAAAGAATGCGCACTAGGGGATCTGCGCGGAGAATGAGGGGGAGAGGAGAGAGGAGAAGAGAGTTGATGTTGATGACCCGAATGATGTCGCGAAGATGAGGGTCCGGTTGGCGTAAAAGCAGGACGAGCGACATTGTGGGCAGCTAACAGAAGGGGGTCAATGTTAGCGCCCGACGAGGGTTCGGCTTGTTGAAAATCAGAAGGGGTGGTGTGTTGGACGGCTAAGAGCACAGGGTCGATGTTTGCATCCGATGAGGGTCTGGCTTGTGGAAGGTCAGGACAAGTGGTGTGCTGGAGGGCTAAGAGTGCGGGATTGATGTTAACATCCGACGAGGGTCCGACTTGTGCGAAATCAGGAGGAACAGATGGTGCTGGGTTAGTGTTCTCCAACTTGGCTCTTTTCGCTCGGGCACGATGCTCTGCCATCGCCTGGCGTTTCTTCGCCTTGTGAGCTTCATAGTCTTCTTGGTTGCTATGAAGAATATATCAGTTATGCTCCGGAAATAAAAATTAACTTACCCTTTCAGCTGTTCCATTTTCTTGGCGTGATATTTGCGATTGGCTTCGCTCCGCGAAGATGTAAGAGAAGACTGAGAAAAGAAATGAGGAAAGCGAGTAACAATAGACCTGGGCTAACCTCAGTCATGCTGACTGCACTTGCGTGGTGCGTTAATGGATATGGACAAATACGAGTAACGAAACTCGACCGGGGAGGTGCTTGAGTGTAGTAAGACAAATGTGATCAGATTGTAGTTTTCGACCACGGGTGTGGCGACGAACCAATCAAACAATTGAAACTCCGCATTAATGTTGTGGACAAGTCTTGTGATCGCGGCAGGGGGGCATTGAAAGGACGGGCACGTTGTAAAATGTTGTTGAGACTTGGTCAAGTGGAAGTGATAGAATGAACCAGTAATTGTATGAGAAATTCAAAACATATGAGGTGCGAAAAGAGTATGATACGAATGATATTATTAGTTTATAGTGGTAGTGTATCAAAGAGGGAAGTTGGTTAGAAGACCAGGGGGGAAGGGTGAATATAAAGAATCGTGATCGCTGCATACAACCCTTGCATGTCCTTCAGAACCCGGGCTATTCTGGGCGCGTTGTCTGCGAACCTGGAAAGAATTTTTCAACCAAACCCTACGTGTATGGAAGGCATTGGAAATGTCATCGTTGATCCTCTGAAGGTGAGACTGGAACCAAGTCTCGTTCGACGGCACCCATTGACCCATCCAACGGTCGCTTTGAAGAAATACATCAGGCAGCGGCCAGAGAGTAGAACCGGCAGTACTCAGACCGATGAGCGTGGCGATTTCATCAGATGTTATTTGATCATCGTATAGACCGGGCAGAACTTCCGATGCCGCAGAGCTTGGGCCACTGAAGGCCGAAAGGAGTCTATCCTCCGCGGGCGAAACACGAGGGTCCGAGAGATAATGCACAGCGACACGCCAAAGAATCCCTCCGCTTGTAAAGAATCGACGCGAATTCGGGCGGGAGAAGAGAGTTTGCAGGTTGGAAATATATTGCTGCTCCACGTTGTGATGTCCGACAATCAGACGAGGGAAGCTCGGGGTCGGTGGAAGGAGAGATGTTGGCGGCGACAGGGACAGGATGCGGAACTCAAGCCCACCAGCTAGAAGATAGGGTAGGCAATCTTGCAACGGGCGATTGGGATGGCGGAGAGTCCAGAGACGAATGCGACATTCCGTGCGAGGGGGACTCTGCAAGTGTCCGGTATACAAAGTACCGGCGAGAGGCCGCATTTGGAATGGGACTGGTAGGAACAGTGTGTCTTGTGGAAATTGGCTGAGAAGCCATTCGAGGGCAGGGTCGTTTTGAGGTATCGAGGTTTCCGATATGGATTGAGGGTCTGACCCAGGCTCCTCGAGAGTGGAGATCATCGTATCCTAAATGGAATTAATAATGAGAGAGATTTGACCGAAGGACATACCTCGTTAGGCGGAACCTGTGCGGGCAATTCCGGTTCGGGAGGGTTTTGAAGCTCAACCAACTTCTCTTGAGGAGCAAGTTTCTCGGGAGGGGTCATCACCGTATCCTAAATGGAATTAATAATGAGAGAGAGGTTTGACCGAATGACATACCTCATTTGATGGAACCGGTGCGGGCAATTCCGGTTCGGGAATTGGGTCGGGGAGAGTACAATGGTCGGCATGAGGAATCTGTAATGAATGTTAATATAAAGGCTTATAACAAAAAAAAATCTTACCGAATGGCGAGAAGGGGAACGACCGCGGAGGGGGGTGGTAATAGGGTACGGAGAGCGTGAATGATGGTCGGCATGAGGAATCTGTAACGAATGTTAATATAAAGGCTTATAACAAAAAAAAATCTTACCGAATGGCGAGAAGGGGAACAACCGCGGAGGGGGGTGGTAATAGGGTATGGAGAGCGTGAATGATGACGCTGTGGAACGTACGGAGAACGCTGACGAGAACGAAAAGATGCTTGATCTCGCTGAGGAGATTGAGAGCGGCGATGGGACGATTGCGTTGGACGTCGATGGATAGAGCGGGCCCTTTCACAAGATGGGGGAGAGGGATGCAAAGAGTGGGTTGGGAATGGAGATATCCATCCTGGTGCATCAGGATCATCCACCGAAAGAGACCTGCGTCTTGAGGGAGGGATGCGCGTATCTGGAATGGTGGACGGACCGGCTTCGGGTTCATTTGATTTCCAGGGTTTTTGTGGTACAAACATAGAATCTCTTGAAGGGGAGGCATCGTCGAAATGATAATCATCATCGGTGGCGTTGATGTGTAATATGTCGACGTCACCAGTGGGTTTTTTCAGGTATTCTGGCTTGTACAAATGCTGTAGCTGGGCGAATTGTTTCTTTGTGATATATTTACGTCTTCCTTTGCTATCCTGCAACATGTAAATCTTTTTCGCCATTTGGGGTGGGGGAGGTGCTACTTGGGTCGATCGACGTTCATCACGAGCACGACGCTTTTCGCGCTTGCGAGACGAGAAGAAATGAGTAGCTTCTTCGGCCTGCCGAGCATCCAAGTCCTTGGCATTGAGAATGCGAGGGTTGAAATCGGAAGGTTGGTCGTCACGATATACATAATAAACCGGAACGTGATGGTCGAGGTAGTCCGTTAATCCTTGGAGAGAAATCGATTGGAGTTCGACGACAACTCCACATAGAGGAACGTCGGGTTGCTTGGACCACGACACGAGTTTATGGACATCATTGCACGATGTGGGTATTTGATGCCAGCAGGATAAATAGAGGCAGACCCCCATTATATCAAGTAATTGTGCCCCGAGATTCTGCACAGCGACTATGAGCTCATTCCTATCGTTGAAAGGTTTCACGATGTCTTTCTTAGGGAGTGGAGGAAGGGATGGCTTGAAAGGTTCCAGCAGCATAGGACAAATGGTTCCGAGTTGGCGACAGGCTTCGAACAGCTGAGATAAAGAAGGAATGATGGTGGATGCAGAGTCTTCGGTGAGGCGGAAAGGAGCTGTGGGTGTGACGAGGTGATGGGGTTCGCAATCGAACAACCGTAGGGAGAGCCAGCGATAATTGTTGGGCACATCCCTGAAGATTCCAGGAATATAAGGGCGCCATGGACGGTTGATGTCAAGGTAATCCGCAACATCGAACCAATGCTTGAATTGTTCGGCAGTCTGGATGTCCACCGAAGGATTCGCAGGAGAATTGAGACTGACGACAACGTAGTCTTCGCCATAAGGATGAGAAAAGACTGGCGTCAACCGGTAATGGTCGCAAAGATCATTGAGTTCAGCAGAGGACACCATGATAACTAAAGCGAGACGTTGAGGTTCGAGGAAAAGGAAAGAAATGAGCTACTGACCGAATATTGAAGATGATGAGGAGATGAAAGATTGGAAGAGACCCTCCGCTGCAGTGGACAATACATAACCCACGCATGCAATTGAAACTCAGACGCAGAATAGAACTGGAACGATGATGGACGAGAAGCACACAGTGATGGAGAAAATACGAGAAACGTTTAGGAAAATGATACTAGTAGGGGAAATTGGTTGTGTTCGAAACCCAACGAATATTAGATTCATCCGAAAGTACAGCGGATAACGACATTCGGATGGTAACTAGACAAAACAAAACGGCGTTCACGCCAGCAGGTGAACTACAACAAGAGATATAACGGGATCCCGCACAGCGTTCACGCCGACGGGAAGGATAAATGACGATGAGGATGAGAGAGAAGAGGAAATGGAAGGAGAGGAAACACCCAAGGAGCCAGAGGATGGCAAGCGAGCCCCTTCAAGCAAGACGAAAGGACTGGAACAGTCAGACTCGTCCAGAAGAATGAGGGCTGTGGCGATATCCTGAAGAAACGGGAGAAAAGAAGATCAAAACAAGGCGGATGTGTGGTTGGGATGAAAGATATCAGGACTCACCGGGATGCCCTAGACAAGCCAAAGAAATCACCACATCAACCCATCAGATGGCAAGGAAAAGGCGAAAGAGTGAGTTAAGGGATGGATGAAGCAACGACATTCACGCCGTTGAAAGAGGGCTAGCGACGTTCACATCGCAAGGAGATTAGAAAGACAAAACGACGTTCACGCCGTTGAGAGAGGGATAGCAACGTTCACGTCGCAGAATTAAATTACAAGTGTTCATCGTCGAAGGGTGGAGGAAGAGTGTGGAAAGGGAGTGTGGGAATTGAGTGGCGCATTGTGGACATTACCACGAACCTTACTATACTGATCACACTTGACTACGAGTCTTACCACGTCTTACCACAGTGGCTATAATCTTACCACGCTTACCATGTCTTACCACAGTAGCTATAAACCTTACCACATCTTACTATATCTTGCATAGTAACAGATCACATTCGAGTACAAGTTTTTTACCAATCCTCAGTCATAGGCAAAGACTGGGCCTCAGCTGAAGCATACCGAGAGTGACCGTGAGTAATTATTCTCCTCGATCTGATTGTAGTACTATGTAATGCGTGCATGAAGTATATATAGTCTATCCCGCCTGCATATAGTGGGTGTTGCCATAGATGCTGGCCTTATACCAGGTATGTGCTATGGGAAAGGCGACTGTATTGCACCATTAAAGGCGGTGTTATTGTACCAACCATTATAGTCCCCCCCCCAATTGTCCATTGTCCTGTCGGTGTGCATCACCAGTGATGCTCGTTGCCCTTTGAAATGCATATTGAAATGAGTGATGTCAGCGGAGCGGAACACGATCCAGTCCCCCGATCTCAAACCCACGACTAGACCCGTCTCCACCATGCACAACTCGCCGCCCTCAAACGAACCAATTGGCATTACCAGACAAAATGCTTGGTCTTGACCGTCTCGATGCGCCTTGGTGTGAGCATTGAAGTTGATGACTAAAGATTGGAATGGATATGCCAAAGCGACATTATTGCCAGGTAGTATATCAGCTGTAGCCGCCAGCATGTCATATTCAAGCGGCAAAAATCTCTTCAACTGGTCGTGCATGCTGGTGTAAGACGCGTGGAATGACTTGCCGGAGTGATAGACTTACCTCTTCATGCAAGACGCTGAACACATCTGCAAAGACCCGACGCAAGGACGCAAAGGCTTGCCAATGTTCCCGAGCCTCTTGCGACAGATACGGAAGCATCTGGTTGTAATTGACACGCGTCCCATCAACCCTTTGCAGATAACAGGGTTGGACATCATTTGGAGCATCATCACCCTACGATAGATGTTGCGCTGATTGAGTACTCCTTAGATGTTAAGAACGCGCCGCTTACCCGAGTGCAATGGCGATTGTACCATGAAAAATGAATGGCTGTGAACCGTCCAGTTCCCGGTGTAGCCAAGCTATCCATTGTTTCTAAGTGCATTATCCCTGCCATGCACGCCGTCAAGTTGACTTCGAGAGGTTCACGTAGGTGGGCTGGAAGAGCGGTTGAAATGAACGCCATCAAGTCATGATCGATGTTCCTGATGTCAACTCTTGTGCTACGTTGTACCAACATTAAAGAGTTCAGGGCCTGGTGGAGCATACTCACTTGGGTAATGCTTTAGCTGGTATGCTGATATAGCTGGATGGGGACCGTTTCACCCCGTCAACATATAAGTCGGACATCTGCAGACATCATATGATCAGATGCTTATCAGTTTATTGGAGGGTTGGGTCTACTTTCCTTGGATCGGAGATCGGAGATATTCTTGATGACATCGCCTGCCGCTGCAAAACCTTGTTGCGTTTCCGTCCAGCGGACATTCGCCTCTCTGTCTCGGGGGGTGATGATTTTCCTGTTGAGGTACCGCTTGGAATCAAAGGAGGTGGTAATAATATGAACATCTCCTGGGGGACAGCCAGGGTGAGCATGTGAGAGATACGGTGAATCTGGCAGGAAATCAGCAACATCTGAAAGGGGGGGAGAATATGAACGCGGAAAAAAGGGAGTGATCTCCTCTTGGGTCAGCTGATGAAGGGCAACAGCAGGGGTGGTTGAGATTGTCGTTGTGGGCCCCCAAATCGACATGTCCCTCTTTATTAGGTCGAACGAGCTGGGGTTGTTGGATCAACAGGAGAATTCCAGGGTGATGGGCAACTCTTACTTGAAATTGAAGGCGTCATAGAAATCGTCCGAGTCCGACAACAAGTGGCAGGCATAGACCTGGCGAACTTGATGGCAATCCATGGTGATGGGTAATGATGATTTCATTTGCGCGATCGTTGGTGCAATGAAATTCTTGACTAACTCTCGATGGCGGGCTGTCGAATGCGAGCTCAGCGACATCCAAAGAGCTTTGCCAATCCACAACAGACCTTCCGTTGGTGCCCGTAAGATATTGGCCAGGGCCCATGGGGTATCGCCAGGCAAGGATCCAATACTTACGCGTAACCCCAGGCCAGCGATCAGAATGAGAAGGTATACTGACCCTCCTCCGGCCAAAGCTGCAAACTTGCTTCCCATGGCGTGCCAATCCATGAATGTTGAGAGGCAAGGTCGGTCGGGCATGTTTTGAAGCTCATGGCGGTGGATCTTTGCGAGAGAAAGCACGCCACCTTTGCGCCGGCGTATGCTATGGGGCTGCGGTCAGCATTCATCAACATGCTGAGTTGAGAGCGGCTTACCTTTGACACTTTGCAACCAGTTGAATGAGATTCATCATCCATAAAAAGTTGACCCTTATATCTCGCGCATGCATGCGCAAGCACCGCGATACCACTGAACGCAAGCTCTGATCTTGGACAGCCGCCACCTCCTCTTGTAAAAGCGGCCCAACACAGTGAACCCAGCCCTGCACGTCGTATGTTGAAGAGCCCCAGTGCGCAGCTGCAAGTTCCGCAAGAATGGCGTCAACCTGTAGAGAGGATGTGATGTAGGGGCTACTGCGATATCCCCACCGTTTCCCTTTGGATTTCCTGGGAGGAACGGCACCGCGATTGCATTCCTTGTGGTTGCGAGGGGGGCTTGGAGGCTCCTCACCCCCCGCGGCTTCACCGGGGCCTTGTACCCGCCCATCATATCGCAAGGTCGATCGAGTTTGATACCTGCATTGCACGCTTTGAGAAGCCAGGTTTTTCGGAGCAACAAGCGAGGCAGCGGCTGTTCGCTCCTGCATCTGCTGTTTGCTACATGGCGGGGTGGGGCATTGGGAAACATCTGTTAATAAGTAATGGGGAGTTGTGAGGTGCGGCACCCATAATCACAGATAAATACTCACCCAAGCCGAGTTGTGGTGGAACTACAAAGTCTGGAGGGTCCCTGCTTGGTGGCATGGGGTATCTAAAGGAGTTGCCAGGCGTCTGTTCATGCGTCTGCGGAATGCTACGTGGTGGAGTGGGACTTCTGGAACTGTCCGAGGCAAGATGAGAGCCAGGGGATGGAGGACTAATGATCGTGGAACTATGGTATGCTGGTGGGTCCGATGCGACGGATGCAGAATTGGGCAAGGGCAGCGTATCCGATTCAGACTCGGAGGCCTGTCATGGGATCAGGTAATGGTACATACTCAAGGCTCAGTGACTCACCATGCTTGTGGAGCCCAGCAATCTATCAAGGGCGAAGGGTACATGGTGCAGGTGGGGGGGAAGCAGACCAAATTGGTCCAAGAGGTGCAAGCTTTCCGCAATCGCGGCGACATCAGCATGACGCGCTGTCAGCATTCGACACAGCAAGCCGAATTCGTATTCATCAAGGTCCATTCGCTGCGAAAAAAAAGCTGGATTATGTCAGTGACGGACGAGGCAAAAAAACTTTCGGATTTTAAGCTTATCCTTGCGAGGTTCGTAGGTGAGGCGGATTTGTTGCGGATGGAAGTAATGCTGTCCAATCCCATGAAAAAAAAAAAAAAAAACAATTCCGGGCGGGATTGGGGATTTAGGTAAAGGATTACGTGATTTCAACGGGCGCACAGAATGACGTGATGTAAGTACATAAAGATCAGATAGAGATTGGAAGACCGCAGATTGTTTTTAAAGGGGTACACGCCCAATGGTTATATCCTCCTCGCTCGACCTGAGAGATCTGGCAGCGCGTCTCCGGGAAACAGCATACTCTCGGTACGCTTCAGCTGAGGCCCAGTCTTTGCCTATGACTCTCATGTCTCCCTTTCGCTAGAATCGACTGCCCTTTGACTGTATCCGCTGACTCGTAGAACCTGACTCGGCATCGTTCTGTGACTGCGCATGTGCTAGACTGTACTTTATTACGACACAATAACCATTTTTTGTCCTCATTCACTATACTGGTAAGACCTGGTGAGGATTGGTAAAAAACTTGTACTCGAATGTGATCTGTTACTATGCAAGATATAGTAAGATGTGGTAAGGTTTATAGCTACTGTGGTAAGACATGGTAAGACTCGTAGTCAAGTGTGATCAGTATAGTAAGGTTCGTGGTAATGTCCACAATGCACCGCTCAATTCCCACACTCCCTTTCCACACTCTTCTTCCACCCTTCGACGATGAACACTTATGCCGCTGGCCAGGCCGCATCACAACTCTGCCTCACACTCTTCGATTTTCCGTCATTCGTCCAACACCAAATTCGACCACCGCCATCATCCAATACGCAGAGCTTTGCGCCCTGCATGATCCATATCTACCAGACTTCAAGTCTGAGGTATTTCCACCCGAACGACTTCGTGTCATTAGTAGGGTTGCTCGTCTGGCACTCCACGACGTCAATCCCTCTCTCACGTGGTGAGTCTGACCTTATCCATG